>KK119174.1:242078-260582 GCA_000611955.2 Stegodyphus mimosarum
AAGCGCTGTTGGAGAGTGAAGATATTGAACACATGGATTGGTCGGCAAGGTCTCTGGATCTAAATCCCGTCAAGCATGTACGGAACTTACTAGGGAGACCCGTGGCAGCACGTAACGTATCGCCAGTAACGATTCCGAAACTGCGATTGGTGCTACAAGAGGAACGAGCAGCAGTGTCTCAACAGCTCATTAACAACCACATATCCAGCATGCACAAATGATGTGAAACCTGCCTAGCAGTCAGGGGAGATCATATCCCCTATTAAAGACCGGATGTTTCTTGCTGGACACCCATCACAGGGATGTTTCCGCCTTCAGTCGCATTGCGCTCCATGCTACTTTTTCAATAAAGCTTCTTTTTATCCTCTGATTTCTCTTTTAGTAAGTGTTGCTTACATTAGTCATGTCCTTACGTATTGGGGATCTTACGATATTAAATGTGTTGATTTGGAATGCTTTTGTACAAAGTTATATTGAAAAAACCGTCTCGTCCTTAATTTTTGCTCTCCAGTGTATATGCAATTGTATACTTGGAGTTAAGATAACAACATAGTAATGTTCCTCGAGTGAAGAATGTTCTTAAAATTTTCCATTTGTAGAAAGAAAAGAAAATAATATTTAAATTGCAATTTTGTGATCATTATTGAGTTTGAGTGGTGAAAAAAATTAGATTCTTATTCTGAAGATCGGAGAAGAAACAAAGAGCTTGGGGCGTCAACGGTTTAAATTTCGCTTCGTCAACGGTTTAAATTCGGATACAGTTACTTTTATAAGTACATTATCTGTCTCTTGAATAGCAATGAAATTTAGTGAAATGATACGTTTAGAAATGATAGTTAATTTTCCTGGCAAGGAATTATCTTTTTATACCATCACAGAGAATCTCATTTACCTGCTACCTCGAACCAACATTTTATATTCAAGTAATTTTGATACCAGTACGGTTATATTATTCATGGGAAAAAGTGACAGAAGAATAGTCTATTTTAGTTTTCAAAAATTGTTTGGTTTAAAAGATGTGGGAAAAAAAGGAAATAAATATTTATCCGAGACTAAATTTATTTACATTGCAAATATTCGCTTAGAGTATATTAATGAAAAGGTTATTTCTAATTTTTAAAAGCTGCATCTTCTATTGCTGATAGTTGATTGAAATTGTATTCCAAGAAATTTCTAAATCGACGTGGCGCTAAGCTGATGAGAGGCTTCCAAGCATTTCAAATCAACAATTCATACACAAGTGCCCTTACAACTAAAGCTTATCCTTAAATTGACTAGCTTTTGGCGTCTGTGCCGCCTCTTCGAAGGTACAAGAGCGTTTCAGCTGTGACTGACGGGGCCATTAAAGAGGGGAACGATGTTCCATGTTGCGGGAGACAGCAGAAATGCTCTGATTTTCCACTCCCCTTTCGACCCTACGAACAACCGGATTCGAGTCAAATTCGTGTGACCTTTTCACTAATAAGCCATATGTTTCTGCCCTGAATACATCATGGAACTCTTGTCGATTATAAAAGCGATATCTTTAGCACTGAGCTGTGGCATGTCATAAGACACTAATGTCATTTTACTCGAAAGGAAGAAATTGTGTTTTGATTACTTTTAAATGCACTTTAATCATACAGAAGTAGACGTTTTCGCTTTTGAAAATGCATTTACTTCTCATAAATTATACTGATGTAATAATTATTATTACAAGTTATGAAATTTTAAATTATTTTTGTTAAGAATATTTAAGTTTAAAATTACACACAAAAATCCTTTTGAAATATGAATGAAAATTTTAGACAGCCGGATATATCTAAAGATTGCGCTTTATCTTGCCAGATTTGCTTTCGAAATAAGACTAATGGTCCAACTTTGATGCCACTGGTAAATACTATATAATTTTTCTCAATGGCTAAGTGACGTTTTAAAGTACTGATATTATTTACTTGGAAATGCTTACGGTTAAGAATCATATTTTGATCGGCTTCAAAGTACATTATTTTCCTATCCAGCATTAAAATTGTGAGCAAGTTGTTATAGTCTGTCATTCCAAATTAAGATAGCCTTCACCCACCGTGGGTTTCATAATCATTATCAGCATTTCATGAATTTTTTTCTTCTAAGGCTTTATAATTTATCAGCAGCGTTTGCATATAAGCTAATTAAAAAGCCTGTGACTATAGCCATTACGAAAACATTTTGTGTCAGCCGCCTTGTTATCAAGATTTCGATTTTCAAATTTCCTTATATTAACTGCGTTTCCGATCTGAATAAGGATACTCTCAACTAACACAGTGTGATGAATAATATATTTTATTCCTCGTTTCAGGAGTTTGTTATGTGTGGACGTTTCCTTGCTCTTTTTTTCCTTTTTTTCAAAAATTGTGTGCTCATAATTAATTTTGCCTTTTGTAGGTGTATTATAATATCTACTAAAACGAGAAATTGATCTTACAGATAATCTTGCAGATCTTACATATGGCCTTACAGATGATCGCCTTTGCTGAAACGGTCTAGCATACCTGTAGGCCTATGTTTGAATACTGGGGAAGGAAAGAATATATACGTATAGTGTCTTTGCAGCACTTAAAAGACCGTCAAACCAAAAGTTACCTAGAGAGTTTGATTGATAGAGCAAGAGTTCTAGGCCACCCTTTGATCCATCCTTCAGGGTGTTTACAATCAGGACTGGAACGAAAAGGCGTAAATTCGTACTCTCAGCCATAAGGTGTCCAAAACATAACGACAGGCGTTGTCTACCTCTTGGCCATGAAGAGCTAACAAGTATCCTATTAGGAAACCCTTCACAAAGGCATTCGTGTTTATACATCCCTTAAAACTGGCAAAAGAACAACCCTCTTAGTACTGATAGCTTTTACATATTACCAAATCCATTATTCCGACTCTAAAATGGGTGTTTTTTAATTAAAATGTATTATTCAGATGATTCCAATGTAACATTTGATTCAAATACTTCTGTGAAACATTGAATTGATTTGCGAAGACTAATATTATTTTAACTTGTTATCTGACTAACTATTTCGATAAGCCTCACTTTGAGACTAGAGAAATCAAACATTTTATTGCCAGCAAAATGCCCTATCTACTGCATTTAGAAAATTAACTAAAAAAATGCTTTACGCAAAGCACAATTAAGGTAGCCAGGGAAAAATTGCAATTATTGATATGAAACTTACCGGGAGATAAGCGAAAACGTTGACTTGAAGTGGTCAGCGAAATTTGTTTGCTAATACAAACTCCAGTGCACGGGTTTGAATCCCACTTCTGGCTTGATTGTTTGTGACTCTCCTTTGGAACACTTCTCTTAAATGCAATGTTGCTAGCATATGTTGTGCACCCTGGGCAGAGCAAGCTCTCGGTAATGAGGTTAAATGACCAATAGGTAAAGCCAGTTCTACATTAATATTTTGAATTGCAAGTAGCCAGGTGTTTGGTGAAAAACGAATGGTTATTTCTCTTGGAAAGTATTGCCCTTTGAATATAAGTTGAGATTTCCGTTTCATAATAAAGCGATGAGCATTATGATTTTTCGCAAGAAAAATATTTGTATATAATGAAATATTCTGCTTTAATTGAAATCACATTATCAACTTAAAAAGCAATTAATTTTAAAAAGATGATCTGATCCCCAATGATCATTTAACTACGTTGCTTCTTGATAAATATTTATCGCGAACAAAATCCCAAGTGTATCAAGTACCATTCCTATAAAATGTCGTTCATTACTTTACAGTACAATTTGGAGAGTTTCTATTTAAATCTTCTAATATTATGCAATAGATACTTTCAAATGCCTAATGAATGTAGGAAAATACATTAGAAAAAATTTATTTGAACGAATACAAGTGAATATAAAAGTTCCAGATATGGAAAGCTTATATACATGAGATATTGTGGGATATGGAGGTGAATTTACGTCAGGATTCTAATATTTAAACTATCGTTCATTGAACATATATATTCATAAAATTATAGAACAAGAAACGAGCAAACATAGTTTTATGAATGTATAATGAGGTTTAAAAGGAAAAGAGCAGTTAATTTGGACTTTTTTATTATTGCGATATACACAGTGGTACCCGCCAAAGAAAGTGATGTCCCGTGGAGTAATGTTAAAGGAAACTGCTTCGTAGCGACGTTACGCATGTTGAAAACCATTAAAACGTCCATGCAGCCAGCCCGTTCGGACCCTGGACTGAACTGCCATTGCTCAACGACTTTATCGCTCGGCCGCTGGCGGGCAGTTAACTTGGAATTGCCAGAAAATGCGTTCTGTCTCACTGTATTGACACTTTCTAAACACAAATTTATAAATAAAGCAAATTGTTTAGCAATTCAAGACTCGAAATGAATAAACCTCAAATATATAGTAATGAAAAAAAGCGAACACTACTGAAAATCTATGTTAAAAATGGTGTAAACAAATTAAATGGAACAAGATAATAGCAATGCTTGTGAAGATAGGATTGTTTATCCTATTTAAGTGTAAACTGTGTTAGAAGGAAGATGTTTCTGTGAGTAAAACTTTGAGTGCCACAAATGATACTTTCTTCACTCTCAGTAAATGGCGGTAACGTGTAGAACGTTTGCATATCCAGATAGATATGTTTTCTTCCGTAGGAAAGGGAGGTGTCTGAAAGGCAACAAAGCCGTGGCAAGCCTCTTTTAGGGGCTGATGGACGGTTGAAAGGGAGGAAGAAATAAGAAAAGGAGCTTAAGGACGGCAAACCATCTTTTTCCTCGCTTGAAAATGGAAGAAAAATGTCGTTTAGGACAGTATTCTAGAGGGGTAAAGGTTTTCTCCTGTCGGCACTTTGCCTTAAAAAAAAGGAAAAAATCTAATGTTTCCCTTTTCGATATTTCTTCTGCAAAGTGTGTTTTCTCAGCGATTTTTGTGCTGGCAAAAGATGTGCAGTGCTTCAATTTTTGATCTTTACGAGAGACTTAGAGCAGCTTTTATGCTGTTCTCAAATGAGATGTAAAATTTTATCGGTTCACCGTGAACTGTCTGTTGAGTCATTTGAAATGATAGCTTGAGAGTAGAAAACGAAATTTTATGTTTTCACTTCTTCGGGGTTCATTTTGAAACAGTTATTTTTTGAAGTCCTTCTGGAATTATAACTGGACGGCATTTCTTCGTTTTTGATACTACTTCGTTTACTTCCGGGAACTGTTCAATCACATCTACTTGAATGCTTATATAATATGATTTTATGTGTCTTTTTCTTCACTTAGGGATTCCACATACCATTGTTTATGCGAAACAGTTATAGTGCGAAATCGCCAAAGTTTAGAACAAATATCGTCTCTTTGGAATCTCAGAGCTTATTTCAAAAAGGGGCGTAAACAAACAAATGGGTTTTGATTTGCTTGAAAAGGGAGATGTTACATGTATACTTCACGTTTCACTGAAAATAAATTCCAGCAGAAACTTAGAACATTGTTTCTACTGTTGAACCCATTTTAAACTTGTCAATTTTTAAACTACCTTGCATTCCATCCTTTAATTTATCTATGAAAATGAGCTTGAAGTATGAAATAACACTCATTTTTTCTGCTCAAGTCTCGCGATTAATTCGCTAGAAATGCATAATACATTTCCTATATTTCATCGTTTTCGTTGCGAAATGAATTTTTTGGTTACTTTCTGATGCCAAATCATTTCTTTTGACGTACATGGGCATATTTTAGGATAGAAAAAATTCTATGCATATTAGGAATGGAATTCAGATTTCTTGAAATTCGGAACGTTCAATAATGAACCTTAAAACATTATTATCTTTATATTTTTTGTTCCTGATCTTATTTTAAACATAATTTAACTAATAGTGCCTTCTTAAATTCAACCATAATATAGTCATTTGTTCAAATCTGTGTTTCGATCACAGTTTTATATAAAATTAAAAGAACCATTTATTTACTAAATGGGCACTTAAATTTAATTTCAGAGGAAATTCTTCAGTTATACTAGACATGGAATGAAGATATGAATTCATATCAGTTCTCGGCATAGGTGAAACGGCATTCTAAGAAAAGTATAAACCCCTGATTTGTTAACAAATGTAGGTTTTGACATATCCTCCGATTCTCCACATATCTGCAAATATTCAGGCAAACGATCTAGAAAGTCGTATATTTTGTAGATTTTATTTTCTTAATTATTTCTTCAATTATTGGAAAGAGATAAACGGGATATTTTGTTATAGTTTTCAGTTTTCTGTAATCAGTAGCGAATTGCCAGCCTTAAAGCAGATGGAAAGGAGATGATTATTTTTGTGAATGGTATTAGAGGGCCAGCGCAGGGATTGCAATTTTTTTTTAAGCATGTGCGCAATATGACTTTTTATGGTTTCTTCTTTATCGTAGAGGTAGGGTTTTGCTCAGCTGGAGGTTATTTTCTATTTTAATCGAGTGACTCGTCACATGAGTTGACGCTAAGAAATCAAATAAATCTAAAAAATTCCTTAGTAACTGCTTCGAGTTTATTTTCCTCCCGGATGCAGTTATTTCAGGTACAAGATCAGCCGCTCCGACTCTTTCTCAGTCAGTTCATATCCAACTGTATAGTAAGTAAATTAATTTTCGATACAGCAGGTTTTTTTTAAAGTTAAACCTCAATGTAATGTTTCCCTCTAAAGTTTTCACCAAGCGCACAAAAAACAAAACATGTTCTGTTACTTATTTTTAACCTGCACATTGAAAGTCACTCACCCTACATATTCACTATGTCCCCCTCCCGCGCTGTTATGATTTGGTTCCTGCCACATTGAATAGTCTATACATCAAAATTTTTCTTAAAACCTTTTCTGCAGTAAAGCATCCGAAGATATGCCATTTAAAAAAATCTGAATATCTGAGCGTGGTAGATTTTTAATTAATACTGCACTGATTTGGAAGTGAGCGGCTTTGCTTTCATCTGGTACGACTGACCTGTCTATCCCACAACACTTCTACCTAGTTTAAATATTTCTGTTTACAACCTCTCGCTTTCTTTTTTTTGAGATTTATTTTGACTATCGCCATTAGCGGACAAAAAATTTTGCCGACTACCGAAACGTCTTCTGAAGTCAAATTTACTATCTCTTTCGGCTACAAGTTCTCAAAATTTTCGCTGACTCGAACCTCTTATTTCCGACTATGTATATTCACTGAAACACACCAAATTTCAAATTTCACAGCTAACTCGAAACGTTGTTCTAGAGTGTGTTTCATAACATAGAAAATACTGGATATACAGCAACGACCTGAGTAATATTACTTGGATAACTTCTGCACGAGGTTTTCTTTCCGTGTAACAAATTCACCACTTGTACGTTTCTTAAAATAAACTCAGTTAACCTATCCGGCTCAGTTTGGTATCTACCACTACAGTTTCGACTCCAGCTTGTCCACATCTTTATCCACTGGAATGCTCTCAAAAATGCACTTTTAAATAACTAATTTACAATTCTCACTCCCTATTTCGCCTAGTAAATATTTTTGAATACCTTTAAACCATTTCAATGCTTGACCTCTTAGCGCAACGTTTGTTACGGCCACCTTTTAAGCATTGTATAGTAAGAAGGGGTTTCTAAACGTTCTAAAATGTCAGGACCGAACTTCTACTGTCCAAAGTACTAGACGCTTTCATAGATACGCATATAGTGTCCACAGTAAATCCAAATCTTTCAATCGGACTTGCTAGTGCTGTAGAGACTTGGAGTCTTGAGGGAGAGGTAGGCTAAATGTTTTGTTGTCTTGCGATATAGTTTCTGATATATTTGGGTGCCAAATGGAGAGGTCTGCTTTATGTAGAAGTTTGTTCTGAAGTCTTGCAGGCTCTATTAGACTGGTAGCGAGTTATCGCGTAGTCTAAATCAGATTAAAATGTCTGAAGTAGGTTAAAATAAACTTTTTTCACTTAAGTTATAAATAACACAGAAAGGTGAAGCTTATGCGGCAGATTAAATCCGCTATTTATGGGAATCCGCTACTTGTGGGAAGTAATGTAACAGAAAGTTAATTTTAATTAGAATTAACTTCGCCTAGGAAGATGCTAAACCAGGAAATCAACTTAGTGAGAACTGGCGATAATACGTCACAGCGTGATGATGCTGTCAGAAGCTCGAATCTAAACATTCGAAACCCTTAACTTAAATACACCAAAAACTAACTTGAATTCTTGTGAGGACTACGAAAAGGTGAAATTATAGTAAATGTTCAGCTTATAATAATTGGTTAATTAACATAAAATCTTATGTATAGTATTTCGTTTTGAAATAATGAGCAAAATAATTTTTAGAATAATATTAATAATACATATATATGAGTTTTATGTATGGCTAATGCGGCCTATTAAGTTATCATTGTAACTATATTTATTACTGAAAAAAATGTTGAAATCGTTTTCAAATAAACTTCTATGAAAATCGAAGCCTTTTCTACCTGAGTTAATAGGCAGTACATGTTAAAGTTGGCAAAGATTGTAGAGTTAAGGATTACCTCAGGACAGAAAGAACCCCCACTTACTGAGCAAATAGCATGAAAAGTTCAGGTGAGAATTTTAATCATGACCTAAGTAAAATATTTTTGCTTTTAAACTAGGAATGTCAGATGTAGTAGTTTATTTTCATGTTAGTATCAAAAGTTCTTAATAAAATTGATCAATGATTTAAGGATTAAATCAGATCATTTTATGAAACATTAATTGAGAATGACTATGTTCAGTTCATGGCCGATCGTCCTCGATTTTGACAAGCTGCATGAGATAATCAAGAAATATCTACATGAAATAGAACAAAAAGTTAAATGTTAAAAATGAAAAAAATGCTACGAATAACTGGTACTTAATAATTATGCTGGAGAGTATTAATGAAATGTAAACAGGGTTACAATTCAAGTAATCCTACTCAGATCTAAACATATCCCTTTCTGTTAAAGGTATTTGTTGACGTTTCATACTGATCTTATATATACCGTGGGGAGAAGAAAGCTATAATAAAAATAATGGTCAGATTTCGACCACTAAAATGACATTTTTTACGCAATGCCGAAAAGATGTTATGAAAATTAAAAGGCATTTAGAATGTCCTTAGTCCAGTGCTGTGAAATGATTCCTTACCATAACATTAGATAAGAAAGATCGAGCTTTAATGGTCAAGTTTCTTCATTAAAACTGCAGCTTAGTTACATTGCTTTAAAGAAATCGCTGTTGCTATAGTTGATAGATAGGTGTTCTTTTCCCGATTCTTAAGCGATGTCACATGATTTGTCTATCCCATGGTGTATGGCACATAAAATTTTAGGATGCATTTTAAAGTGATATCTGTTTAACTTCTACATGATACCAAAGCTTCTCCCTCAACACCCGCATAAATACACTGATTTTGCATGCTGGTTTTGACGAGAAAAACCTTTGAAAATGCGGGGCCTCGGATTACTTTGGCATCACACGAACGAGGCACGTTTTGCCCTATACGGAGTAATAAATATTCAGAACTGTTGCACGCGGGGTACTGCAATTCCCAGTGTTGAGCATAAATAGTCTCTATATTCTCATCAATTGACTGTATGGTGTGGTTTTACTGCTGACTCCATTTTTTGCCCTATCATTTTGAGTATTTGTGAAGGCTTCACTATGCGTATCGTCATTAGTGGCCGTTATTGAGAACTCCTGCAGCAGATGGTCATTCCTGCCTTATCGAACGAGAATATCTGAAGAAACGTTTGTCTTCATTCAAGAACTGCCAACGTCTTACATTTGACAAAAAATTAAGGAAGTGCTTTTTGAGTTCTCTTTTGAGATGATCACGTAATTCTGAGAAGTTTTCCGAATTTCTAGTCCCCTCATTCTAGGAACTTGAATTCCTTTGACTTCTGATGGTGAAAATTCTTGAAATCGTGTAAATAAAGGAACCATATAGACTCTGCTTGAATTGAATGAAAGCATAACATGCCGAATCTTGTTACAAATCCTCAAGAAACCAGTCGCTCAAGTGCTGAGCAAGCTCTAACACGCTTTGAGCATATGATTGACGCAGATAGAATGCACATTGAACAAATTCTGGGAGTATGTAAAGTTCTCTGTTTCTAAATTGTGTTTCTTGTTTTCTATGCACCACGTTTTCGCCTGATGGTTAAAATTTGAAAGATTATTTTTTATTGCAGTTTCATTCATTCCCATGGTTCATATAACGCATACACCAAGTTTCAATGAAATACGTCATCCAGAACGGGCTCAAAAGTCTGAGAAGGGTCACTTTAATAGTAACTCTAATGTAGTTTGAGCACTTTATGCATTATCAGTTTTTTTGCTTTAATTAAAGTGTATCTTTTTACTGATTCTCGGTATATTTTTTTCAAGGTATGATTTTTTATAATAGACAGTTTGAAACTCCGTACATTTTAATGAATTAATTTATCTCACTTTTCCTGTGGGTTTGCTTTATGATGTTTGGAATAATGTGACCAAAACAGCTAGCTCTATGGCATCCAATTACAAAGTGCCACTACCTTCGTTTGCCGAGTTATCGAGGTGAAAGGGTTAATTGCATGTAGTCCGAGACTTAATAGCATTTAACATTAAATCTTTAATGGGTCTGTTCTTCAGGATTGCAAACAAAAATATAAAGATTAGTCTACCTGGCAAAATTGTCGCCCGTACGATATAGTGGTTAGGGAAGCCTAAGGCGATACTGCAGGGCCCGGGTTCGAATGCCGAAGAAGGCGTGGATGTTTGTAAATGTATTGTAAATGTATTTATTTCCGTGCAACATGAAGGCAGTCTAAATATGCGGTGAGCCGGAAGTCCTCTCGTGTGGTTTGGTGGAAGGGGAGGGAGACTCCCGGACCACCAACCTCCGGGATGTTCTCCCTCAAAACTTGTGTGAAAAAAGTCCAACCTCTCTTTGGGGTAGGCTCTGGCAACCATTTTTCCATGTAATATGGACACGATAACAATAGCAACAAATGGAGAAATTAAAATTCACATTTCAAAGATAATCCTGCGAGAAACAACAGTTCACTATTTTTCATAAAGTTGGCATAAAATCTTTTTGCTTACCGATTTGGACAGGAACTTTTCTCATCGTTACTTACTCCAGCATGAATAATCAACGCCTACTGCTTCCAGTGTTTCCTATCTTATGATCTCTCATGCTCATAACCGTATTCGGCTGCCGTTCATTAGATAGGAAGGATCAGTCATCCGACATAAAACAACTGTAGGTTCCCGCTGACTGACAGATTAACTGTTAAAGTTAACTGTTTAAATCCCTATGATCATCTCAAAATCTGTATAACCGTCTGGAGGGAACAAACATTCTTTAAATAGACTCCATCATAGGCAGAATCAGCCATCCGACAAAAAACAACTGCAGGCTACCGCCTGACTGACCGACTAACGGTTAAAGTTAACTGATTAAATTCTTATGCTCTTCTCAAAGTCTGCATGAAAGGAGGAAACGAGCTCGTGACTAAGTTTGAAGTCACAGAACAATATGCAAATTGTCATAAATTATTTATTCAATAGCATCTAAAATTATAGAATTAAATTTACATAAATAAAAACCAAGAAAACATTTTTATGATTTCTTATGTAGTTTCCATTAAAATTAAACTTTTATTTCTTTTTTGATCCTAAAGTAAAAGGATTCTCATTATAATTAATTGAATTATTTTTTGCAATCATATGTACTAGCCTCATAAATGGTTAGTTTCAGGAGCATTTCGCATTTAAAATAACATATTATCAAAATGTTTCTGTGATACAGGAAAACATTAAACGGCCTTGTAAAAAATATGAATCTAATGCTTATATTTGTTTTTATATTGTAATTTATAATATTTATATTTTCTGGGAGATTGTTTTTCTACCTTAAACGTATCTCTAACCTTAAATTATATACACGATGTTAAATCCAGTACAGAAAATTTTTTTAATCTACCTGAGATGTTTCATGTTCGTCTAATATAGTATTACTCAATGCGCAAGAGAGTTAAAATAAATTTATGAATGTTTCAGAGATACTTCATTTATTATTTCTTAGTCGGAAATCAGTTAATCATTAAATTAAGTGTTGATTTAGTTTTTTCATTTGCGTATGCATTGTTTTTTGGAATATCACACTGATTTATTTTTAGCTGGAGTTAAAAGAACCATAAGGGTGTGGATTATAATTGTGAAAAAAAGAATTGACTGTAGAGGGAAAATATAAGTGAAGTTTAAAACTACTAGGATATATTCATTCATAAAAGTGCTATATTAAAACATAATGGTTAAGTTTAAAGTGTTATATAAATAAGTCTTACATAAATTAAGTTTTATATTCATAAAAGTGTTACATTAAAAGATAAAGTTTAAGTAAACATAAAGTTTGTAAAAAAAGTTATTCAATCAGCATCTTGGAAATTAATATTGTAAAAATGTGTTTAAATATTATTTTAAAGGCATTACAGGCTTTGGATGATTTTCGAAAGAATACTAGTGTGAAAATTTGCTTGGAAATGAAAGCGAAATTTTCGTTTCTTTCAGAAAAAAACTTACGAAACCAGTTCTTTAAGGAAAATAGGTATTTCTGTTGGAAAGAGAAATGCTAGCGTAACAAAAGATAACAGAGACTTGCAAAGAGACAATGGTTGTACAGGATTGCAGAAGAGTGCAAGAAACTGAAATGTTCGATAAAGGCAACTTGATTCCACTCTTAACACGAAAACCGGGTTGTTGTCGCTTAATGTCATGGTTAATAGAACCATTTATATCAATCGTCTTGCGTTCAATTCCTTTTTCTATCTAGAGCGAAGTCATTTGTAAATGGGTTTGTATCTTGACTGCCATAATTGATCGGGAAAATGCGTGCTACCTGACGTAGCCTTCGCTCATTTTCTCTCCAAACAGATTAACTCTAACAGTGTCACGCTGAAGGTAAACTTACATGTTTCAGTAAGTAATAAGTAGCTGTTCCTTTTTCTTAACTTTAATGGAATGTACGATTTAAGATTTCAGATGACGGATCATATATGTATTCCAGAGATCATAAGATTTCAGCAGTTTTCATATGTACCTATGAAGACCAGTTTAAATAAAGTAGTAGTAAGAAAGTGTTTGATATGTACTAAAAATTTAATTTTACACAATTGTCGGAAAGGAAAATAATTATTATATTTTTCTGGATATGAATAATTTTAAGGCATGCTAAGATTACTTAATTTACGAAGAAATAGGCTTCTAAAGAGAGGGAAACTTAAGCGTTTTAATATCTGAAGTTTTATATTCAACTTACTGCCTACTAATATTTCCTTCCGGTAAACAAAACTGGCTGTGACACAGGCCCTGTGATAAATTTTTACTGCACCTGAATACTTAAGAAAATAATTGCTTTTGCTTTATGAAGAAAATTAATTAAGCCCTAATATGTTAACACTTTCAGTGCATTACGTGTTAATTTTAATGAGACGAATATAAAGAATATCGCTACAAACATCTAAAGAAGTAAAATATTAAAGAAATGAAATACTTTCTCCAGGAAAGAAATTAAGGAATCGTTGGACTTTATTTATTTAAGATACTTTAGAGCCTCTAACAACATTTACTTGAAACATTGTAAAACTATTCCTGCCCTCAGAACATTTCAGATAAAAAAGAATTTCCATTACCTTTCAGTGGCATATGAGCATTTAACTAGCTAATCTTCGTAAACTACTAAATCCAGATAGCTCTGCAGAGAAAAACAGTTTATTTTATTTGTTCTCAATTGCTGCCTATGAAGTGACATTTCAAATATTTTCTGCCTTTCGTTTTAGCAAGCCATATTATTTTCCTAACTTCTACAATAGAATTAACTTTGCTTCAAGTAATTTCATGTTGATGTATTAAACTGAAGCCGACAAAGACATTTAAAATGAGATTGAAACTGCAGAAGATTTAATTAGTGTTCATTAGCAGATTTCAAGCGGAATGCTTCTAATTGGCAATAAAATGCAGTATAGGATTAGTTGAGTGTGCAAGTTGACAAGAAGACGTACCAGTTACGGAATGTGATATGTTAGCAGCATTAAGTGACTGAAAAGAAGAAAAATCTATCCTACCGTAGTTCCAAAGTGTTGATGAACGGCAAAGACGTAGAAAAGGAATCCTTAGTCAAATAAGTTACTCCTAGGAGACCTGTCTAATTTTAATGTTCTATTTAATACAGTAAATAAATTGCTTCGCACTATTTATTAGCTGCATTTCACTAAATAAGGAAGCAAAATCATTCGTAAGGAATTCACTGCATGGATATTTGCTTCAATGAGCAAAAACGAGCCCAATTTCGGTAAATATCTTCCAAAAGCATTTAGAAATTAGTGCTATTCGAAGGAAACTATCAACATAATTAGTTTGATGTCAGCCCGGAAATTAAAGTTTAAGTGTTTAATTTGCACGCTGCTCAGATTTAAAATCTGACACAGGTCATTAAGAAAAGTACTAGTAAGTACTAGTAAAGTACTAGTAATAGAAGTTTTTAAATTTTTTTCGTTGGCTGCTCTTCTCACACTCAGCTTCGGCCATTTTTAAACCAAAAGTATCGTTTGATTTATGAGATTACAAGGGCTATCCGTCTACGGGAAAGGGTGCCTTCGTGGAGGACTTTCTAAGGCAAAATGGCTCATAAACACGTTATACATAGGAAAAATCACGAAAACTCGCATGCAACCAGCTCGCGGGGCTCGAAACTCGGACCGAACTACCAGTGTTCCGCGACTTTACCGCTCGGTAGCTGGTGGGCCATTAAATGAAAGGAATAAATCTGAAGCCTAATGATCATTCATTTTAAGCATGGAAATTTTTGTTCTTCCAACTGAAACACGAAGCACACATCGGAAGCACATCAATTTCAGAACACACGAATAATCTTCAAAATTTATTGGTTAGTTATACTTATATCAAGAAGAGAATTAAATTCATTTGTCAATTTTTCTCTCCATGTGTATCGCATTTGAAAAAACGTTTTTTATTACAGAGTCCTGCATGAAAGATTTTTCTTATAGTGCTTTGAGAAAATTAATTTAATTAAATAATACAAAGGTTTTAGATCGAAATATCTTGAAAATGATGAATTAAAAATGTCATATCAAATAAAATGCCTCTGTTTCATTGTCTTCCTGAAGTAATATGTATTTTTTATCAGTTTCTTACTTCCATTTGTTATTTGATTTTATAATCAGATCTGATAACCCCGGAATTGACAGAGTACCCAGATATTATCATTATGACTTGATTTATAACTTATATCACTGGTAGTTCGGTCTGAGGTTCGAACCCCGCGAACAAGCTGATTGCATGCGCGTTTTCGTGTTTTTTCTTATTTATGACGTTCATAGGAACCAGTTTCCCTTAGAAAGTCCTCCAGGAATGCATTCCTTCCCTTATTATTTGAACTCTGATAATCCTTTTATAACGTGGTCTCTCTCATTATGTTCAAAAGAGAAAGTTGTATCCTCTACCCGCCTAATGCAAAAACAGTGTCCTTTTATTTTCTTTTATTTCATTTATTTCTCTTTTTGAAGTGTAATTTATTATATTTTTTATTTTTTATTGTTAATTGCCATTTGCTCTTCTGACTGAGTTTTCTCCGTTAAGAACATTTTTACCTTGTTCTTTACAAATTGTCTGCTAAACATCGTATTTGTTTGCAAATTTTCAGTTGCAATATTTGTTTTAATCTCTGAAGTTTATCGTCATTAATTTTCAATTGATCCATCTCTTTTACCGATAACTAGAATAAAAATGCAGAATGCAGAATCTATAGGTACACCTGCTATGAATCCTCAGTTGACACAATGTAATAAGATGCAGAAAAAATCTTACTATTCCAAGGATACTTGACTGAAATAGAAAAAATAAAAATATTATTATATCAACGCTAAATATAATTTTATTCACCATCTCAGAAGTAGTCAAAAAACTCTTCCTTCTATTTTTAAAGGAATAAATTAGATTCCAAATATTAAAACTCTTGCTAAAACGATAATACAATAATATACAACATAAACATTTAGAATTTTTCTCTAATAGCATGATCAAAAACACTGCTGTTACATTACTTCGAGCAGATAGGTTAGTTATTCCATCAATTAACTGCTTATTATGAATGCCAACTAAAAGTTTAAATTTAGTTAGAAAATCAGCTCCTATGCTTTATCAATTTTAGCTAATACAAACGGAAATTGGAATTGTCTTCTAAGTCCTAAATTTAAAGTTAAATTTTAATTCCACAAGTAGGACTTTCCTATCCATTCGCTGCCGTATAATTTAAGCTCATCTACTTTCGTATCATGATTAGTCGCAGGAGTGAGACTAACATCAGTACCCGAATCTACTAAAGAACGCAGTCCTGTGTTTTTGTCCTTCACAAATAAACGAATCTTGCGACTGTCGTTGATACTAGTAACAGTAATAGCCGCTAATCCTGTTGCGGTATGGAGTTTTCAGACTTTTCTCGTCGAGCACATGGGGAATAACATTTTTCAGGTCGATAACAATTGCTAAATTTAAAATGAAAAAATCTCTTTTTCTGACTACGACTCCGAGATGTATTCCGGTGATAATATCTAAATCTTGGTCTAGAACGAACATTTATTTGCATTCAATCAATTTTTTGTTCTAACGCAGATATTCTTGCAAATAAAGCATCTTTAACGTTTGGCGAAACAGCATAAATTTCTTTTCCAGATTTCATCTCATGAATTTTGTCAGTCATTGTAGCCAATTTCTCTAAATTTTCTTTACTGACGAGAAGGATATTCTTTATAAAATCGGCCATTTTATTCAACCATTAAGATTTTAGCACTTTTCTCGGAAAATCGTCTGTGGCTAGACTTTTCATTTGCTTCAAAAGTTGACTTCGTTTATAATCTCCGAGGTGTAATCCAGTAACCAGACGCTGAATTCGCTTATTTTCACTTTCTTCGAATACATATAAAAGAAATTCTTTCGCCATAGACTATTTATTAGGCATAGAGTTTTTAATAATGTCCCATACATTTTCAACAAACTTCCGTTCAAGCTGTGATATCAAATAATTGAATCCAGTTTCTTCAGTCGTGATTTTATTTATTTGAAATTGGGCTTCCACTTGGAAAAACCAAATGTCGGGTTTCTCTCATCAAAATGGTGGAATTTTAATGCTTACTTCATTCGTTTCGGCATCTATTAACGTAGCTGCTTCTGTTACGTTTTCCATAGTCATGTTAAGTAAACAAGTCGAACGTTGCCGGATCACCAAATATATGTACATGAATCCTTAGTTGATACAACGTAATAAGATGCAGGCAAAATCTTACTATTCCAAGGATTTTTGACTGAACTACAAAAAATGAAGAGATTATCATATCAACACCAAATGTAATTTTATTCACTAATTCAGAAGTAGTCAATCTATTTTTAAAAACAAATTGGATTCCAAAGATTAAAAACTGTTGCCAAAACGATAATACAATAATATGCAAAGTAAACATTTAGAATTATTATAATATTTGTGAGTTACTTTCAAACTAATTATTTACATTTTATGCCGTTGCAGATCTACCGAAACACTACTACTACTTTGTAGCGCAATAACGCATCTCCAAAATCTCCCTACAAAAAAGTTGCATAAGAAAAATTCTCAAATCTTCCTCTAGGAAAACAAACATGGTATAATTAATTAAACTATGTTGAAGCGTTATTTCCTGAAAAGGCTTTCGACGATTACATTACATTTATACAATGCATGGATAAGCCACTGGATTTCAAAAATTAATGTTTTCTTTGTTAATTATTCTGATAACTAAGTGAAACTGCAGATTGTATTTCAAAACAAGTTCTGTATAGGGTTTTCGAAGCAGGAAACGTGAAAGGTTAGCGATGTGCTCGCCAGGATTCGAGCTTCGGGTCTTGTGTTTACCCTCCTGTCATGATACTAATTAATTACACCACGAAGGCACACAGTTGGAAAGAAGAAAATTCTTTATATTTTCCCCAACTTAAAGAGCAATTTGGAGGGGGAGAAGTACGAGATCCGGTCGTCATATTTACGTTTTGACAAATTTGCGTCTTCTACCTCTTTGGGGTGCCACTGTAGATCTATTTAGAATTTTGGGACCAAGAAATATAAGAAAACCTGTATACTTTTGTCGAAATTTGAACTCCGGATCCTCCAGTGCTAAGCAGACTTGTTATCAATTACAATACAAAACCACGCAAAAAAATTCCACATAAAATGTTCAGTTATTAAGAGTTATGAAAAATTTAATTTCATTATGCTAATAATCATGAAACCTAAATAGATTTCGATTTTGCTGTGGTTTTCACTTATTTGTGAAAATTATTTCTATTATCACAATTTTAGATTTCTGCTTCATAACTCAAATTAAGATATTTTAAACGGCATAGATAATCATATAGTATGAAAGTAAGTGATTTCAGTGATTAATTAGGACTTACAAAAATTAATCAAGTAATTCTCATTAAAACTATATACTTAAACTTGAAGACTT
>KK119174.1:260602-279031 GCA_000611955.2 Stegodyphus mimosarum
TGCTATTCAAATATTCAAAATATTAATTATAAAAGCATTTTTATGATGTTTTAATTCTAAAAGGGTTATTTGAGTCTTGTTTGCGAAGTTAATAGAAAATTTAACCGGCGTCTAGTTTCTAGCACTCTGCCTCTTTGCCTGAATATATAATATTCACGAGAAGTTTATAAATCGATTGCTGATTGCAGTTTGAAGTCTAGTTTAGACAGTAGATTCTTACACTTGATAAACCTTCTGTATTGGTAAACGCTACAGCGTCATATAATATTATAAGTAAAACAACTAAATAATTGGAACAAAAAAATTTACTATATGTATATGGATAGCGACAGCTATGCAAGTAAATGTTTCAAATCGGTTTTGTGAAGGATTGCTTTATTCGTTAGATATAAATTTATACACAAGTGTTGGTTTTAAGTTCCTGTTTGGAGAAATGTTAAAATCCAAAAACTGTTACATTACATTTTATATAGCCACCAAAACTGATGTATTTAGTAGTTTGCATTTATCAAAATAGTGACTTGAATCACATCATTTTGATAATTGTTTTAGTATCCCATTTGAGTATTATAAAAATGTATTCTAAAACGAAAACTTTTGTTTCTTAAATAAAATGAAAAGAAACGTGATAGTAAACGTAGCTAGAAAACGTAAACTTCTCCTGTATAGCGCATGGATTATTAAATTTAGGTAAAGCACACGTACACTATCTTCAAAAACGTCTATGTCAGGCTTTACTAAAAGCATCTCACGGAATGGGACTTTCGACTTGAAATATAATGCTTCCGGATTTCAAAATCATTTCTGTTTCAAACGTCCATGTCTTATTCGAAATTCAAAATCAAGACAAGTATCTAGGAAGCAGACAGTCTGAACAAGTCACCGTACTCCAGGGTAGTGGTCTCACGCTCAAACGGCATGCGGGTAGCATTCACGATCTGAGAGCAGTTCGCGGATCCCATGCGTGGACCTGAACGCAGCGGGGAAGGAGACAGAATTTTTTAACACATTTCCAAGCTAAATTTCATATAATTAACTAAATCTTAACTTAATTTCAAATTTCATTTAATAAGCGTTTAGCAAAACATACATAAACAATATTAATATAACGCAAAGGAAAATTTTTTTAAATTTACTTTGCTTATTTTCTATCTGTTGCAAATTTCTGTCAATTATACTCCTAATTGAAATGTACTAAATTAAAATTTTTAGGACTGCTATTTATTTCAAATAATTCTAATAGCCTGAATTAACCGCTATTTTAACATATACTTAAGCAAATTATAAAAACTTACCGAATTTTCGGAGGAAATTCTCCATTGAAACAAAATTTGTGAATAGATAACGACAATCTGTTCATTTTCCTTTATGTATTAAGTTTTACTATCACGTGCAGAAAAAATACATATGATTGTATTAAATAACTATAAATTTCTCTGTTTTTCACTACAGCTTGACACCTGATGGCGTTTCGAGTTTAATAACATTTTTATCCACCTTGGATCTCCTTGGAGGTAAAAATGCTGGAAACTAATCTTCTTAACCGATTGCAGATGCTCATCGGTCAATAGGGCCCTTTTGTTAGACTTGTTAATTTTCAACTGCTAAAACCTTCGCAACTGAGAAAACTTATTTTTTTGACAAGCACCAATAAAAGTTAGTGAAAAATAATAAGAATAACTTTACAAATGGTTAAAGTTTCTTGCATTCACTATAACCAGCATTGATGGAATTTTAGCTAACTTGTATGTGGCTGCTGCTGATGCTAGGAAATTCGTTTCTACTAATGGTCATTTCTCCTAAAAAGCCCATAGAAACCCATCCGTGTTTAGTTAGAATAGAAGATAATATCAGTTTTCGAAAGACTAATGTTTGTTGGTGCTGGAAAAATCATTTCTATTAATGGTCATTTCTCCTGAAAGCCCTTCGAAACACATCCGTGTTTAGTTAAAATATGAGGTAACATTAGCCTTTGGAAAAATTAAAGTCTGATGTTAGGAAAATTGCCTTTATTAAAGGTCATTTCTCCTAAAAAGCCCTTCGAAATCCATCCGTGTTTAGCTAAAATAGAAGGTAACATCAGCTTTTCCGAAAGACTACAGTTTGCTACTGGTGCTAGGAAAATTGTTTCTATTAAAGGTCATTTCTCCTAAAATGCCCTTCTAAACCCATCCGTGTTAAGTTAAAATAGAAGATAACATCAGCCTTTTGAAAGACTATATTCGGAAGATATCGAAGATTAGTCTATGCGTACTTTTACTCTCGAAATGCTTATGATTTAATTACATCAGGGAGACAAAGTTGACCATCAGAATTTTGTAGGAGAAATAAAAATATCTATCTACTTGAATGTGACTAACATATGGGTTCAGGTCCACATCTACGTAATTGTTAGCATCCGTATTTCCTACAGGAAACATATTAATATGTGCATCCCCTTTCTAACGAAATGCCACCACAAGCCAGGATATTTCCTGTAGCATGAGTATCCTCTTCAAGCATGTAAAAGAGACCTTGTTTTCTATTTTTTCAGACCAAAATATGCCCCAGTCTACTTGCAAAAGATATTTGATTCATTTCTAAACAGTACAGACCTCCACTGGACATAAAGTATTTTTTTTGTTTGTTTGTTTTAAACTCTTTCTTTTATGAGAAGCTTGCGTATGACCGACATCTTGGCGTAAAGACTTCCTTTATAAAGTCAGTATTACACAGTTAGAAATCACACCAACGGTTTTGTGAAGGCTTAGAGAGAATAAATTTAGGCTGTTTGGAACTGTTATCTTCATCAGTAAACACTTAACAAGTGTTGAAATTAAATTGCTGTTTCGGATGCATCGGTCAGTCACTACAGTTTCAACGTGAAGGTTGCTTTCACTGCTACTGTTTAAAATACTTACGTACTTATTTCTAAGGGCATGAGTTACTAAATTGATGCCATTCACTCATTCAAATCAATTCTAAATTTCATTGCTGAATGAGATAAAGTATAAATATTATAATTACAAGTAATTCTGGTTATTTCCCAAGAAAATCTGCAGAGGTAGTAGCGGGCAAGCGATCTCAGCAACTACTTATTGAATTGACCGCCACTTTTGAATAATACCACTGTGGGAAAAGAATTTATTCATGAAATTATATTAACCAATGAATCAACTTTTATTAACAACCGATTTTATAATTTATTAATGTATTGTTAAAACTCAATTACAAATTATGAAGTTTTCAAAGTAAAAAACTGAAGAAATTAAATTACGTTGCCGATTGCGATGTATATTTGGCAAGTATTGTAAATGAGGAAGAGGTAAAAGATCTGTTCCTGAAGAATACTGACTATCTTATTAATTAATTACTATAATTTATTTTATCCTTTCCTCTTTTGTATTTTTATAGAAATCGATGATTTGGGAAACACATGCTACGCTGAAGTGCAGTTCGTACCAATTATGAAACAGTTTCCTTTAACCGAAATAGCTTAATTATTCCTCTCTTCCCGTTTAAACTGATCAAGGATATATTTTTTCCTAAATAATTTGAAATAACTGACTAGCTTTGGATCTTTCCTGTTAAAAGACTGAAAACTTAATACAGGATATGCATTTTTAATAGTTACCCTATTTCTTAATTCTGCATTTATAAGATGTTACAAGAAGTTGAGTTGTTCGGAATCATAAAAATATAAAATGGAAAGTCATAATATTACTTGTTAGTCAATATTTTTAGTTCTAACTACGTCCGTTACATCATCATAATTCTCTGTTTCTCCCTATTAAGTACAAGTAGATCAGCCACCCAGGTCAATATTGTAGTTGAAGATGCTGGCTGCTGCTGAAGATCGGCCTAAGATCGAAATCTGTAGAAAACTTATCTTTATAATTTATTTTTATAATTTGCTCAATTATAAAGATCTTTATAACTGAGTATTGCCTTTGAGGCATGCATGCACTTGAAATACATGGAGAGCCGAAACTCCGCTTAGGCGGTTTGGCAGTTGGGGGGAAGAGAGGTGAAAGATCCATTGGATCCCGAAACATTCTACCTTAAAATTGAAACGAATCTAGTCAACGTCGCTTCTGCTACCTATAAAGTGCGCAAGATCCTTGCCAACGACAGATTCAATCCTTGACACAATAAAATATTTATTCACAAATTTAAAACACAAATCCACAATTTATTCTGATGCTACAGTTAAACAAATGAGATTAGTTACAACAACAAGTATATATCACTTGTATCGTCATCTGCGAACAGCTTTAAAAATAAGAGAAAGAAAACTAGCTAGACATTAAATCTCAGACTGATGCCTGTATATAAATCAATTAGTTTTGTAAACAATTTTATAAGAAATAGCAAGAATGCTTTAGATTTTTTTCAATTCTTTACAATTGCTGATTCAAGCGAAAACCTTTCGAATTATAATTAAGTACACTTTTCAGAAAAAAGATCATTTTTAAATTTTGAAATAAAACTTTAAAATTTTATTTTGAAGAGTTTCACTGATATTTATTCTATACTTAGCTGAAATTTCCGGAATAATAAATTGGTTTCCAGAATTTTTAAAACAAGTCTTTTTTTTCTTGCATTTGTCTGCCTTGCATCTGTCCCCATTTGTTTTTTTTTCTTTCTCAAATTCTAAATGCTTGCATGTTTAGGCTTAAATAATTTAATGTGCATTCGCTATCAACTTTCTAAATCTATTATTGAAAATTTAAGTATTTAAATTTCTAAATGGGATACAATTTGGGTCGGAAAAAAGAATTATAAAATTTACATAAAATGTGCTATATTAGCAAAAATTGTTTAAGCATTTGCTTAAGTATAACACAAATATTTAAGTTAAGAAACGTATGTTGAAATTTAACATCGAAGTTAAGCCTATGTGTTAGGAAACACAAGAATTCTAATTCAGGTAACACATTTGCGTCAAATTCAACTGCCCAAGTCCCACTTTATCATACAGGATCAACTTATCTGCATCATATGAAGTCTTTAAGCTTAGAAGAATAGTTTTCGAGGTGTTCTAAAAAACAACAGCATTACTTGAGGCCAGTAATCGCATTACTGAAGAAAAAAAGGTTTCTTGGAGTTTGAACAAAGATCATCGTAAATTTTGCAGCAAGAGTTTTCTAGGTAGTGAATTTATTTAGAAAAACGGAAGCATAAAAGTTGTTTTCGCTATAATGCTTACATAAATGTAGTGCTTGAAAATAGCTTATAGGGAATAAAACATTTGTTGCATTTTAAAGCTATTTAGCCCTGGTCGTGATTGAAACATATTTCTAATAAATAATGTTTATTCGTTTTTTTCTAATAAATAACGTTATTATTAAGCTATAAATATTTTTATAAATTTTATGCTTGAGTGTGTTCCCTTAAAACACACAATGGTAGAAATAGTAAACTCTGAAGTACTGAATATAAGCAAGTAAAAATGTATAAAATGTAATGATGATGTAAGTCTTTTTTATAGTTTTCCAGAGTTTCAATACAAGTGCTCCCAACGATTGATACTTGCAAAGAAAACATAAAATAAATTAGTTTCATTCGTCTATATTTTCGTTATTAATTACAGTCAACGTCATATTTGTTTTCAGTCCGTGTGTGGTCATTCTCTTCTTACTTTCCTGCAAGAAGATATGCTCCTTTTGTGAATATGAACGACTAAAAAGCAAGCAAGAAACCTAAGAGCTGAAAATTTTGACTAGAACTTAGTTAAATTTTAAAAACCTTCTTCTCACAGAAAATCTGTTTCATATGCGATATTCATGCTATGCAACAGATGCACTTTCCGTGCTGCAAATAATTGTACTGATTGTAGGAATTAAGTGTATAAGAACAGATGAAACAAAGATAAGTAACTTTATATATTTAACTAGAGCTATGTAAACCAAAATTAATAAAAATGCCAGTTTGAGGAATGTAAAAACTACAGTTTGCGTGTCCAAAACAAATAAATTACAGTAACAATTCGCTTTTGCAAATTTCAAAAGGCTGCCAAATTATATCAGAATCTTTGCTATCTCATTAATGCCAGAGTGTGTAAGACCACTGAAGAGTAAATGTTTGCCCCGAGTTCGATCCAAGGCAAAGGGCTGAAGATATCTTTAGTTATTGTGGTTTCTCCCTGTGTCACTTAATTAAAACCCAGCTTCTCTTAGAACGTCTTCCACAAAGGCATCCCTCCCCTTACTCAAATAACCTTTGTGTTCTTTGCCATACTCGAATAACCTGGATATAGAATATCTTTTGCGATCATAGACTTCATTTAGTACGAGATATACCGCTGACACTTTGGATCTCTTTATTTCGCCTTAAACAAGCTGAAAATTCCTTAACTGCATAGTCTGTTAGTCTTATTCATTATTTTATAGTGCATTATATTTTCATGGAATTTAATCTTCAGAATTGCATAAAAGTGTGAGCTGAGAAAACAAATACTAAAAAATGACTACTAAACTCAGTGGCGCAGCAGCCCTAGTGAGCCACGGCCTGCAGCGCCCTTTTTCTGCTTTCTTGACCTTTGGGTCACGGAATGCACCAGCATATGCTCTGGACAAGTGGTCAGTTTGTCGCAGGACCTCCGGTGTTTAGTCCTCAAGCGAACTTGGCACTCATTTCACTGACCCACTTAAGGGATGAAAGGCTTAAACTATAAAAATAACGTGCAGCCAAAAGAAAAGCAATATATTATCATACTTAGATTAAATGGTTCCTAATAACCTTTTGACATATTAGTCTAAAAACGAAGCTTTAGAGGAATATTTAGGGATGCCTTTTATGCAAAATAATTACTTTTATAACAAATCATAATGTATCAAACTATTAAACAACACCCCTAGGATTCAAATTCGCTCGTCGATAACTTGGCATGTATAAAATCCAAGTCACGAAAACACTATTTTCCTACGCAGCTCTACTCAGAAGCGGCCGAATGGCAGAAACCAAATGACTAAACATTGGTAATTCACATCGGGTTAGCTGGATGGGAGTTTTCATAGTTTCTCTCATGTGCAACGGTGAATACGTGACAGTTTTTGTCATAAATTTCTCTACAAAAGCATTTCTTCCCTTACCCATATAGCCCTTGTGTGCTTTACCAAAATCCAAATAATCCCTTTCAGGACTTGAAATGAGAAGGATAACAACATTTCAATATTTGGTATATAGTCTTTCCTCACTACTCAACAAGATGATAAACTACTTTTAGGAAAGAAAATAATAAACTTAGCGTAACATAAAAGAAGTAAATTCTTTATTTACTTAAAAACACAGATCCTATTACTATACTTTTCACAAATGCATGTATGTGATCTCAATGATAATGTGATGAATTTTTTTATCTATAAAGATACTTTTACTACTTGAAAGGTATCAAAGCCATAATGGCATACTTCAAACACGTCCAACTCATTGAGTCAATGGACGAAGAGTAATGTTACAGGCGACAAACCTGGGAAAGATTGCGTAGGTTGCATCTTACGAACTTGTATATATTTATTGTATATAGTGTTTACTAACATAAGTAAAGAAAATTACTAACAACACTATATTAATCAGGATTCTTATACTTTTTTAATAGATAAATGTCCACAGAAAAGGGAATAATAGAAAAAAGCATAGAAAGGCGGCCTAGCAGCTGAATAAAATTGGTGTAGCAACGACTGGGATGCTATTCCAAACTAGTAGTAACTAAATCAATTGGAGGAACCGGTAGAGTATTAAACCAATACATATACAGATAGACTATTAGAAGTAAATGTAATGGTACGTTTAGAATTTTAGTGAAATACAATTCCGTCTTATTCATTTCGGGCACCCTCTGATTGAATTCAAAATGATCTTATCACGAGTTTCGTTTTTTACTCAGAATGAGTTGAGTAAATGCATACGATATATGATTAGAGCGGCAATGTAGCTCAAGGATTCGTAGGTTTTCTACTACGAAGTGACGGTGCAGTATCAGTAACTGTAGAATCTCTCTGTTGAACCTATTTTATGCTAAAACGTGGCTTTTAAACCTTATTACAAACTGAGAAATGAACTAAAGATATATGAAATGTATAAAAGTATATATTTTGCAAACGGAAAATGCATAAATTTGCATAGTGCTATTTTTAACATGATTTAAATTAAAGGAATACAGTTCGAAGATGAATCGAATAGTAAAATTAATACATTTCAGCGTAACAAAGAGCAAATAAGAATTATTAAGTTTTTGCCCGAGAATACTTTTCATGGGTTTCTTTACCTAATTAAATCTCTTGAAGAGTAAGATATTTTTCGAATTAATTAAAATCGAAGATGAGGTATAAAAATACTACTTTGAAGTTTAACATAAAAATTAAAGTACTATATAATTTATTCTCTAGTATTAAATCATACTGGGGTGATTAAATATTACACAGAAAAATATATTTTAATTTTAAGAGCTAAAAAGGAATTTGAAAGTTCCTTTTAGCTTTGAAACATAGTTTAATTAAGTCTAATATATTACAAATAACATTTTCCTCTTGCATCATAGAAAAAGATTTTAGCTTACATTTTCTTCGGGATATAAATAACATCTCATTTTTCTGAAGCGGTTTAATCTGCAGCGTCCTCCCTTCCCCGAAAGTATAGTTCAAAGAATTAAAGTTCAAAGAAATATTTTGGTAGTCATTCATCGTTCGCATATTGCTTCGGAGTCATGCATCAACTTTTCCTTTTTGGTAGCTTCTGTTTTGGTCATGTTGTTATATTGGTGCGTCTGACAAGATTTAAGTAAGATTTAATCAGAAACTGCAGTATGTAGAATAGAAAGTTATTTCTAAAGCCTTTGTTTCACTGAAAGCTCTAGTAAAAAGTAGACTTTTTTCTGTGCTAGCAATGGATCTTTCAACCTTAATGAATATATTTAGATCAAGTTTAAAAGTATAGATTGCTGTGGGTCAATATTTCTATTTTCAAATGTTTTTCGCTTCCTAGAAGATAATATAAGCATGAAATATATGCTTTGATGAGTAGTGAAAGTGATTAAAGGATAAAAGAAATAGGATTTCTTAACTTATACCCAGGCAAATTAATTGGCCGAATTTGGAAACAGTAATGCAAATTCAAGGTAACAATTTTATCTCTTCTGATGTTAGAAACGTTTTTAGCTGTATTTCTCCAAATGTCTTAAGCCGTTAAGTTATGCCCAGTCTTTTTATCACCCAGGCGTTCTGGCAAGAAACAAGTTTGGGTGTCTTGCGATGTGTGGCAAGAAACTATCTGGTGTTGCCATTCTTCGACGCATGCGATTTTTAACTTATTTTCACACTGTCCAATAAATAGTAAGTTTCCATAGGTTTAGAATTTGACCTGATACAAGATCAATAATCCATTTTGCATATTTTAACTGCTTAAGAAGCTTAACAACTTTAAAGCAATAACCATATTCTTAATAATTTAAATCTTTTATTTTAATGGAATTTAACTGGCTTAATTTTAAATTAAATTTATTATTATATCTAATTTATAATTATGAGCTCTAGTATAATTGAAATTATTATTAAATGCTTTTAAAGCTTTATATTGCGTACTTCTTTACAATATCATTTATGCTCCATTTTCTAATTTAATTATTATTTCTTTCACCTCTTAAGGTATGCAAATCATTTGTAGTTTTCCATTCCATCAGAATGTTGAAAACCACAAACAGTAATTCACAGTTTTATACGGTATCAAAGAAAATGCATTAATTATTTCGTGATGTAATTAATTCATGAAACGTTTATAGTTTAAAAATTCAAATTAATACTAAAAGAAATAATTAAAGAATATGTATATAAACATCCATACAAGAAATATTGAGTATACTATCTTTGAGAAAGTTAGTAGAATTTTAGTTTAATGAATTAACTTATAAGCATTTAAAAATGAATCTTGATTTTTTTTAAAAAAGAAACACCAAATATGAAGATAAAAAATTGAACATGGAACCATTTAAAAATGAAAAAGTAATCAATAAACTAAGTAATTATCGTCATTGTTCGGAAATTGGTTGACTTTTCAAAGGTAACATACCAAACCCCGACCAATTAACGATGATTAATACATGCGAATGTGTTTCGTCTTTTACTCAAGTAAGAATTATGATGCCAAATTGGTAAATTGAGTTTAAGCCAAGTAGGTAGATTTTTAATGAGATGAATTTAAGTTAATGCACTATATAGGATTTATTATGAATGTTGCAGTTCCGTTTAGTTTGTATTTTTTTATTAACGTGAGGTATTATAGTTAGGGTGAGTAGTAGTAATATTGTGTTACTTAAGTAAAGTGTCCCCCAACACCCTCGCTTTCATTTACGTTAATTCAAAGTAATCTTTGTAAACATAATAAACAGAATGTTTTTATGTTAATAATATATTAAAATTTTTATTTAATATATTATAAACATATTAAATAAAATTTTAATATGTTTTGCAAAATATTATTAAATATAAAAGTTGAAAAATATTTACAGGAAATAAGGTACGTTATAATTTACAAAATGAAATGTACATAATATACATAAATGGCCAGAAGATGAATTAATTAACTTACGTGCCTACGAGTGTAAGGATGGAGATATGCCCGTTATATATAGATGTATATATATATAACGGTCATGTAAGGTCACAGAAATATATATATGTATATACAGGCCTTTTCTTTTAATTATATCTGAGCAGTTTCAATTTAAAACCTAGCACTAGAAATGCCACCAAATTTGCCAGGGGATTATTGATGACATGGGAAAAGCTTCTGCTTAAGTACATTAGTTCGAATGTCACCGATTGGGAAAAATATGGCGCCGTAGTCTATACAGATGACAATTTGACAAATGAATAACAATGAAGAAATTTCAGTGCACCACCTCTTTAATGCTGAAAATAAACTACCCCAAAGTGTATAAAGATGACATTTCATAGTACTCTATTCATAGTACTTTATTCAATAAAAATACTTCCTCATCGAAAGCATAGATCCTTATCATTGACTACTCATTGCATCCTGTAAACAATATTCTCAACCGCCGAACGTAACATACTACCAAGAATGCTCAGCACAGACCGTAATATACTGTCTCCTTTAAAGTCATCAAAGTCGGGAGCGCTCCATGACCTTGCAATTCATATAGACGCACTGGAAAAATCACATGGGGTTAGATCCGAGAAGCAAGGCAGACATTCAAGTGGATAAAAGCTACTTTATGAACCGTTCTTCTCCAGTAACCCTTTTTTCTGTGACTTTACATGTATTATTTCTTCTTTTTTCAATAACGCAACTGCCGCTATATGGATAGACCAATGTGCTGCGGTACCCTGTCCTGCATAAAAGTTACCTTGTGCACTAACTGCTTCTGCTGAAATTACAGAATGGCGAAACTAGTCATCATGAAATGATACATTTCCGTGGTAGTACAGGTCTGTTCTGAAAACGAATAATCCGTTGATGAAATGTTGATGAGTGAGGTAGTTCCATTTAAATGAAAATGAGCCTCATCCTCCAACAGCATCCTTCACAGTTGAGCATCATTACGCCATCTTGGCAAGAAATGTCAGAGCAAATACCACCGGTTTATCATAATCGTTGTGTTTAATTCCTTTACGTGCCTTATCTTGTATGGATAGAAGTGGAGAACGTTTCGCAAGATTCTACATACCGTTGAAAGATTTAATTCCAATTGTCGAGCTACTTATCGATCACTGCTACAACCAGCAATAATCACATAGCTGCTGTCAGCGACTGCAGTCGCGCATGAGTAACTGCTTGGTCTGGAGCCGATTTCCGCCCTCTACCAAACCGAACTGCTAAGGATTCTATTCTTTCAAACTGCTGAATCATGCCATTTAATGCATTAATTACTAGAGGTACTATACGTAGATTGTTACGACTTTTATGAACTTACGAAGAGTGGTGGCTACGTTCGATCAGCGAAGATAAAAGGTCTTTATAAGTAAAGCGCTGAGGTAAAGACAAACGTATGCTGAACCTAGCTAACATTCGGAATGTACTTCGGTGTTTCCCTTACCTTTACAGACTGAATTATTGATGATGCTATCCTTTAACCGAGAATATGTATTTTGAAATCTTACCCGCGTTTCATGCAAGTTTTCAGCTGTGTAGACTAGAGTAGAGCCACATTTCCCTCAATGAGCGGCTTTTGGAAGTAATTTTTTTCCTCGGAATCTTTTTCTCACGTCGTAAATAGTCCCCCTACCAAATTTGGTTGCATTCCAGCTCGATCGAGCTACAATTGGCTCTGAGTAGGTAAGTTTAAAAAAATACCATGTAGAATCCTCCGCCATGCGCTAAGAGTCAGGTACGAATAAGTGAGATGCAGCAACACATCTGCGCTTTCATTTGATGAATCCTGATTGATTCACGATAAGTCACGTTTTGTTTTATGAACTAATATATAAATTAATTCTTATTGTCTTATTTTTTTCTTGCATTGTGAAAGGAAGAGCTGAAACTTGGGATTTGCCTTCTAAAGAACAGTAAGAGGTGGATTATTTTCCAGGATGTTTCCTTGGCAAACGTTACATGCAAGATTTTTTAGAACGTTCTGGTGAATTCCATTAGCTATCACTTGAGAACTAATAATCTTCTACCGATGGAACAATACGGTTTTAGAAAAGGGTATGGTACTCAGGACAAGGTACTATATTTTACTCAACATGTGAGGTTAGGTTAGGTTAGGTTATTCAATTTATGGCAAAGCACACGAGGGCTATCTGCCTAAAGGGAGGGATGCCTTCGTGGAGGACTTTCTAAGGGAAACTGGCTCGTATACACGTTACACATGGGGAAAACCACGAAAACGCCCATGCAGCCAGCCCGTTCGCGGGATTCGAACCTCGGACCGAACTACCAGTGTTAAGCGTCTTTACCGCTCGGCCGCTGGTGAGCCCTCAACATGTGAGAGATGCCCATAATAAAAATCTGGCTAATCATACCACTGCGGCGGTTTTCCATACCACTGGGGCGGTTTTGACAGAGTATGGAAGATAAGCGATAAGCGACGGAGGACGTGGGCACTGTTCCTTTGCCATTCAGTTAATCAGTACAGCACCACGTCCACCCTTATCTAGAGTTTTCCACTTGGTGTGGTCACACGAGAGCCTCGCACGAGACGCCCAGATCCAGCACCTAGACCATCTGGTGGGCAGTCGAACAGACCAATATGCCCCCGGGAATTCCCTCTCATCCTATCCTCGGGCCCAGCATTTACTGGAACAATATTAATCAATATATGTCCATACAAGATCTTTGTCAACATGGTATGACAGGCTGTTGTTATTGCTACTTTGGACTTACATGACGATGAACTATGTACGTTTTACTATACACTACATTTTTACCATGCTTTTTTTTAAATTTATACATTTGGCACTAGACTTGGCACAGGTCGGTGCCGAAGCCTGTAATTTTCTCCATTACGTTATTTAATTTATTTACGAGGTGCTTCTGTTTAACTAGAAATTTGCAGAATGCTTGGCGATTTTGTGCCGGCAGTCTAATGTGCATGCCCGCTGTGAGGGTACATTCCGGAAGATAATGTTCTGGGGAGCCTAGCTCTCCGCAGCAGCACACATTGGATTGGCTAATTGCAAATCTCCCGAAGTATACGGGAAATGGACCATGTCCGGAGATGTACCTCGTTAAGTAAGGGTTTTCATAACATATATCTTGGGAAACGTACGTGAGATGGTAATGTGTGCGTCTACCTGTACTGCTGACGTCCCACTCTTCCTGCCATTTGCCTGTGGCTTTGAGGCGTAAAGTCCTTTTCAGGTAGGAAATGGGCCAGGGGGTTAAGACTTGTTCGTCTGCGTTGCCAAGTGCGGCTTCCTTGGCAAGGCTGTCTGCCAGTTCATTACCCCGCTCTCCCGCGTGTGCCTTGACCCATTCTATGTGTATGTCGAAGTGCTGATTATCTCTGAGGTCCTGCTGGATGCCTCTTATGATTGCAGACGGGTGTTCGGGATTGCCTATGGCATAAATTGTTGAGAGACTATCCGATTTTTCAGATGATCTGGCTGTTATATTATGGCACAGCAGATAGCGTATAGCCTGTGCTATTGCTACAGCCTCTCCTTGGAAAACGCTATTGTTGTCTGCTAATTGACCTTTCCGTTGGGCAATGATGTTTTTCTTGGACATAACTATTATGGCGCTTCCCACTCTTCCGTCCATTTTAGAGCCATCTGTATATATGATATGGCTGGAGGGTCTGTGGTTCGTCGAGGGAGGGACGTATAGCTTGATGCCAACTCCGTAGTCCGCCGGGTGGATGTTGACAAATGGTTGCTTTTGTTCGAACATTTCCGGTGTGAAGTAATCGCCGTCATATGTGGTCGGTATACGTAGTTGAATCAAAGCTTGACGTGCAGCTTCTTCCTCTGCTCTTATGTGCAGGGGGAGTAGCCCTGCGAGAACATTGAATGCATCCGTCGATGTCGTGTTGTACGCTCTAGTAATGCTCAGAGGGAAAGGACGCTGGATGGTTGAAAGGTGCCTTACCTTTCTGCCCTGCATGGGGAGTGCCCACACAGCTGCAGCATAGGTCCCGATCTTTTCGATGACCGTGGTGTACAGGATCTTTTGTACATGATGGTTTAGACCCCATCTGTAGCCTTGGAATTGGCGGAGCTGTTTGGCTATGGCCGAAGTGCGTTTCTTTATTGTGAGCAAGTGGGGTATCCACGTTAACTTCTCGTCTATTGTAATACCGAGGTATTTGAGCTCCTTTACTATTTTTAAACGTTGTCCGTTGATAGTGATTCGGGGTCTTCGTACCAGGGAGCCTCCCTTCTTTGGTACTAACAGTATTTGAGACTTGTCTTCCGCAATTACCAGTTTTAGTGAGTCGCAAAGCTTCTGGAATATATGGCAGGTCTCATTACAGTTTTGCTGTAGTACCTCTCGAGAGTGCCCTTTGACTATCAGTGCCGCATCATCGGCGTAGGCAAATATTTTTGTGTGCTGTGGCCAGGGAGCTGTGAGCACTTTATTGAATGTCAAGTTCCAGAGATGCGGGCCAGCGCAGGAACTTTGTGGGCATCCTCTGGTTTGCTTGCGTTCGATTATGCCTGCGGGATGTACAATCATGAGCGTCCTGTCTTGCAGGTAATGGCTTAGGGTGTTGTAGACGTTACTCGGACAGTCCGAGTTTCTTAAGGCTTGCATGATGGCCGGCCACCATAGGGTGTCAAATGCACTTCTTAAATCTAAGCTAATGAGTGCCGTATGGTGACCGTTAATCCTGTTAGCCATAATGGCATTTTTTATGTCGTGTAGTGTATGGACAGTGGAGGTGCCTGGGCGAAAACCGTATTGTCGAGGGCTTAGCTTATTGTTTACGTGCAGGTGATGTCGCAGTCTGTTCATTAGAATTTTTTCAAATATTTTGCCCAAGGCCGGAAGAAGACAAATTGGTCTAAAAGATGTAACATCAGCCGGGTCTCTGTTTTTCTTGAGGAACAGCACTACCTGTCCGACTTTAAAGGCTTTCGGGAAGGTGCCTGTGTCTAGTAGCTTATTAAACAGTTTGATGAATAGGTCCGGGGTTGTTAGGATGACTGTTTTTGCTATGGCGTAATCGATGCCATCTGGGCCGGGGGCTTTTTTCTTCGGGAGGTGTGCCAGTGTATGCTTTAATTCCTTCATGGTGATTTTACGATCTGGTGGTGCGATGAAGGGCCTTTGCTCTGCACGTATGGCTGCATGAGGTTCTGAATCTTCAGCCGGATTGTCTTGACTGAAGACAGCATCCAGTTATTTGTGCAGTGTATCTTTTGTAAAGTCCTGTGTTGCAGTGGTGTTGTCTGGAATGTGCAGCTGTACCGGCTTGTACAGTTTATCAGTCATGATCTTGTGATGAATACCATATGCGTTTTTTGTTTCTGTGCAGAAATTTCGCCAGGAATTCAATTTAGCTTGTAGAATATATCTTTTGTAACGCGCTCTTTCTCTTCGGTAAATCGATAATGTGACTGAGGTAAGATTGAGTCTGCGCTCTTGTTTCAGCTTTCGGCGCAGGGCTCTACACTTCTTTTGCTGCGTGCGGAGCTCGCTGTTCCACCAGTTGAGTGTGTGAAGCTTTTTGGCACTCCTCTGCGGAAGCTTGTCTTTGCAGGCTTGTTGAATGCATTTTTGGATTTCTGCTGCGAAGGTTTCTAGATCTTCCTTGGTGTTTGCTTGCGGCAGCTGTTGTTCTATATTTCCCAGCAGTGTCTTGACTTTGTTGGTGAATGCTCTTTTCTGTCTGCCGGGTAAGTTATATCGCTTGATTACATTGACTGTTGTTGGTTGGGCAATTTTGAAAGTAATGTAGCGATGATCGCTTAGACTTACTTCGTCATCCACTTTCCAGTCTTGCATTAGGTGTGCCGCTGTGGCCGAGCTGATGGTTAAGTCTGGCCAGCCTTGTGCATGAATTCGGTCAAATGTGGGCGGCGCGTCGCTTGTGTTGTGCAAAGTGAGGTTGTAGGATGAAAAGAAATCTTCCATGAAGCGACCTTTTATATCTGTTGTTGCGTAGCTCCAGATCTTATTGTGAGCGTTTTAATCTCCCGCTATTATCTTGTTGGGGATTTTGATTTTACAAAAGATATTAGATAGGAAGTGTGTGGTGGTAAGTAAGTCTTCTGTTGGAGGCGAGTATTGCGACACAAACAACAGTGCGGTATCTTGTAATTCCAGTGCTATTGCAACGTTATCTCGCTCAAGTGAGATGACGGCTGGCGACCAGTCTTTGTTACAGTTAATTAAGATTGCCCTAGGAGGGTTGCTGATATCGGCTTTTTGGAAGATTGCCCATTGTAGTGGGAAGCCCACTGCACTTCCATCTCTGATATATGGCTCTTGTGCCATTATTATGTCTATTCCAGATACTGTTACGAATTGCATTAGCTGAGCCACTGCTGCCTTGGCTCTCTGCAGGTTTATTTGCAGGCAGTGGATAGGATTGTTGTTGAGTTTATAGGAGGAATTGAGTGTTGCTTTTTGAGGCTGTGTACTCGAGTGGTGGTGCTGCTGGACCGCTGGAGATGAATGACTAGTAATCTGTGTTACTTCGGATGAATTCTGCAGTGCGTCGGTAGATTGGACATTCAGAAGCGTATGCAGGGTGATGGAAGTCATATCGGGTTCCAATGCGGCAGTTGGAGTCTCCGCAGTTGATGCAATTTGGCTTCTCAGCGTTGCATTCTCTGGTGGTGTGTGGTCCTGAGCAAAAACCGCAGAAGCTCTTTTTGGATCTACACGAGTCCTGAGTGTGCCCATACTGTTGACACTTGTAACATTTTCTGATGCCCTGGAACTCGGTGATACGGTGGGGCTGCCACGCGGTGAAGATTGTTCTGGTCTTGATAGCTGCGGCGAAGCTGTCTGAAGTGCACTCGATAATCCACTTGACCTTGTTGGGCCAGCATTCTCGGAGTCTGAAGAGTGCCTTGTATTCGTTTGAGGAGATTCCGGCGGTGGAACTGAGCTCTGTAATGAGCTGTTCTGGCTTGATCTGCTCAGGTACATTATGAATGACGCATCTGGGGCGTCTCTTTTGACGTTTCTGGACGTCAACGTCGGTGACTGCCTGCTGGATGTGCTCTTGTAGCTGTTCGACATCCTCCGCGGAGCGGCAGAACACTTCTATTCCTCCTTGTGACGTAGGTTGGATTTTGTCTACCACCACTGGCAAATCCGCTACCGGTAACTTCTCCTGCAATTCTTGACGCAGTGCTCTGGCTGGCTTCTTCTCGTTGGGTCTGATTATTAGGCTAGGTCTATTAGCCTTCTTCAGGACTTCTGCAAATGTTGGTGGTCTATCCGGTAGAATTGGAATTGTAGCTTGTTTGGCACTGATGTTGTGGTCGATAGCTAGTGAGCTCGGCTTGTGGATGTTGGTGAAGCAAATTAGAGTTAAGGTGTTTACACCTGCTTCAGAAGTCTCTGGTCTGGACTTGAGTCCTGGGCCTTTTAGAGCCAGTTGTTGCAATACCTCTAGAGAGCTTAGTAAGCGATCTCGGAGGTCTGCAGGCAAGAGATATTTATTACCTCTGTGGGTCGTAGAAAGTTGTCTAATATCCTCAGCTAAAGTTGCAACTTTGTCTGCGTGTGGCAGGTTGGAGGTCAGGAGTACTGTGGAGTCTAGTACGTTTATGAGGAAAGAGATGTCACCGTCAATTGGTAGTATTGAGTGACTGGACATGGTAATTGCAGAGCCTAAAAGGTAGCACTTTGTATGCTACTGAGGATTAATAGTAATCAGTTATAGTTTGTGACGTAAACTGTCGTGAGCGCTGAGTTGGAGAGTGTGCACTAGATGGGCTCTATTCCGTGCAGACTCACACTACTATCTTAATAGCTCAGGGTACACGAAATGAATTCACTATTTCAGACGTATCACAAAATTGCTGGAAC
>KK119175.1:0-56478 GCA_000611955.2 Stegodyphus mimosarum
GCTTGATACATTTTATAAAGTTGATTTTATTCTCAAACTTATTAATAATTTTGTTAATTGATTTATGTTTAATAATAATTCATCCTACTTACGAACCTATTTTCTTTTAGGATGGTTTTACAAAAATGAAGTTCAGGCATAGATAATATTTTTAATTGAATTTATTCAGTTCCCATTTGTTTATAGGTCCTTAATTTTTTTCATTAATGGTCCTTAAAAGTACTTAATTTCCATGTGCAGAAATGTGTACGAACCCTGATCGCTGTTTAAAGCTCCTAAATTTTTTCCTAATTAAAAAAAAAAGAATTTTGAGGAAATGCTGAGCAATCAAGTCAGGATTATATGTGTGGAATGCATTTTATAGATAAGTTTGACAGGCATACTGTTAAAGTTGAGGAAACAAAAATTTTATGAGGCAAATCATTACGTAAACCTGAAGCAATACTTACCATATTTATGAATATTCAATGAATCTTATTCTATTCAGAACTATAATCATCAGCTATAAACACTGACATAGTGAAAGACTTGATCACATTTATTGTGTTGATTGTTTGACATTGTCATACAATAACTAATTTTCATAAGTTATGCTAATCTGGTGTTAAATTTCTTCTAATTTATTCCTTAAAATAAGCAAATTGCACATTGTACACTTCAAGGCAGTAATGTTACATGGTATGTTGCTATTTTTTTATAGCATGTATTTATCAATGGAGGGTGCAAGATGTGCAATTATAGCTTCTTCCAATACATTTCCATGCTTTGGTGAGATTGTAAAAAGGCAGTATTTCAACTGTATTAAAAAATTCACTTGAAGTTGGATGATCATTACAGCCTTTAGATTGTCTGATGATATCAAATAAATTTTCAAATGCATTTTGACTTATTCTTGAAGTTAATATATATTTCAAATTTAATTCTTCTGTCATGTAATGAAGTAAAAATAATGTTGATTTTAATGTAGCTTGTAACTCTACAGCAGTTGACTGATCAATGAAACCAAGTTTCATATTTTGTTCTTTAGTGAGCTTTTTCCATTCACCCAGAAATGCTAAAAAATTTAATAATAATGTATGCTTGTCTGATTTAAAAATAAAGCTTCTCCGTGATATCTTTTTTATTATTATTTCCAATGGTTAGGCAAAAAGTTACAAAGAACTAAAATCTTACAAACAAAGGATTAAAAAAATAGAGCAAAAAACCGAAGTCATTGCCTTAGAAGCGCTCTTGCCTCCCAATATCTTGACTCTTCTGTAAGATCACGAAGAGCCTCACATAGAAGCAGGTGGTCCCTGTCCATTTCTTCTCCAGAATTACAACATGGACAAATAGGATTGCTTGAAATGCCTGTGTGGTGCAGGTGGCAGTCCTGTAGGGTGACCTCATGGTCCTGTAGGGTCATGTCCTGTAGGGTGACGGAAAGCCGTAAGTGTATTGCATCTTGGGCTATCGAGAATAAGAGAAGGATTTATCATTATCCAACTTTTTAATGCTGTAAGTGTGGAGATCTCGTAAGATATTAGATATAAACAAACTTGCTAAAAACAATTTAATCCTTCAATCAGAAATGGCTGTATTAGGATGTAGTAAGCTGGCACCTCGTTTTGCAAGTAAGTCCGCTTCTTTTGTCCCAATGACCACAATGGGCAGGCACCCACTGGAGAACGATTTGTTTCCCGTTTAAAGAAATAGTTTTCAGGTGTTCTTGACATTGTAAAGTTTCATGTTTTAAAGGGTGTTCAACAAAGCTAATGGATTGAATGGCTTCATGAGAATCAGAAAAAATGATCTAGGATATCTAGATGTCATTATATGAATTAATGAATTTATCTGTTTCAGAGAATTGCACAAACTCAGCATTGCACACTGACTTGACTTTGTCCATGTACATATTGATCAATTTTCACTTAAAAATCAAAGGAGCACCCAGTTCTACACTAGAGCCAAACAAAAGTACATAATCTCAATAAACTGCATTTTAAATCAAACAATGAAATAACATAAAAAAGCACTACTATTGCATCTATGCAATACACAAAGGAAAATTCACTTACCTTACAAATTTCCATGTCTTCAGTCTGTGGCATACAAAATTTCTTCACAGTATTCAAAAACTTTCCTCAGACCATGTTCTCTTTGTAATGGAAGACTTATATGGTGAGCATTTGAACCTTTCTTGCGACAAAGCAATCTGGACAATCTTTATGTTTGACCATACGCATTTCCTTCATACAAACAGGAGGCTTATAATTCCTTTGAATTACATCCAACAGTTTCTTTTCTTCTGTCCTCAACCACTTAAAAAAAAAAAAGAAAGAACACCTTCCGCTCTCTCGTTCTGTACCACCAAACACCCACTTTACCACCAGCAGCCATTTTACAATGCAAAGCACAAATACGCGACATACTTCCTAACTGACATCCAACAAATATTTTCCCTTCAGTCAAATTTACTGCAATCACGCAACCAATATGTCATAATAGGGTTTCTGTAATATTCAACTACTCAGGTTACCATAAATGAAGCAACAATGTGGTGATAATCCAAGGGGCACCTTAAATATAGTGTAACTGGTCATTTTATCAGACACAGTCGAAATTTTATTTTATTTGGATATGTTCATAAAGTTTGGGTCCTTTCATTCTCATTATTATAAATTCAATTAGCCATTTTGAGTCATAAATCTACCTTGATTACTTTTATATTTAGAAGCATTATTATAAGCATTTATAGCAAGCAATTGCTTTGGATTTGAGTAAACAACAGAAGTGTACATTTCATTTTATTTTTTGGGGGGGGGGTCATTTCAATTTTAAGGATAACTCTGTAATTTTTCCCACCCTTAAACAGCAAATCAATTTGTATTTTCTGTGAAGACTTAATTTCGATTTCAAATAATTATTTTTACAATTTTTTTATTTTCAGTTATTTTTTTATTTATTTTTTATTTTATCTGTTTACATATGTACAATGTACACATGTTGCAGACTCATCAATCTTAATTGTATATTCCAAAATAGTTCCAGCTCCATTGCAGACAGGTATTGAATCAACATTAAACAAAATTAATAGCATTAAAAGTAAGTGACTATAATGTTTGGCCACACATGAAAACATCTCCAATTAGTTCATTATTTTTTTATTCTGACCAAAGGATACTGCAAAATTTTACCAAAAATCAAATTTAAGAATACCAAGGATTTTAATCTGTGATTTTGACAAACTGGAGAGTGTCTACATCACTAATCCTTAGAGTTCTTGAAACAGGTATGTCTTAAGTACCATTATTTTCTTTATCCATGTTTTTTTTTTTTTTTTTTCATTCTTTTTTTTCTTAATCATTATTTCTCTCTTTCTTTTTCTTTGGGTGTGGCTTATTAAAATACTATGGAGCATTTGGAAATGGGCTGGGTATTGCTTCAGGTTTAAGCAGTGGTTTACCTCTTGGAATTTTTATTTTCTCACCGTTAATAATATGATGGTAAAATTTATAGTTCACACACACTGTGGTTGATCAATAGTTCTGTATCTCCTTTGGAAATTCTTTTCACCTATTCTCAATGAAGTTTTTTGTCTTTAGGAACTTTAAACAGTGATGCTTTTGTGGCATTTTGGTGTCCAGATATACAGCCAGGTACAAAACATTTTCAAGAGGGTTTGAAATATCATAAATTAAGTTTTAGTAGCTCACAACAAAAAAGAATATCCAACATTATTAAGAAAAATTAAAAGTAACAAACAGTTTTTTGGCCACACGTGAAAAGATCTGCAGTTTGTTCATTATTTTTTTCATTGATGCGGACTAATTTTCTGACCAAAGGATGCTGTAAATTTTTATCAAAAGAACACTAAATGTTTCAATTTTTAATATGTTTTAATTTCAGGCAGAGAAGTGTTTGATGTCAGTGACAATAAACAAAGATCTACCTGATTTCGATGGGCACATGTGCTCACAGTGCCCTCTGTTACTTGTACAAAAAAAAAAGATTACCCTGTTGTAACATGTTGTCTATGAGGCAATAATCCCACTATATCTTCTAGTACACTATGGTAATGGAGTGAATAAAAAAATATCTGAGCTGAGTGTGTTTTATTAGCATTTTCATTTAAAGCTATTGAAAAATATATGTCTTCTTTATTAGTAATTTCATTTAAAGCTATTGAAAAATATATGTTTTCTTTATTAGTATTTTCATTTGAAGCTATTGAAAAATATTTGTCTTCAATTTAATTATTGAATGAAGTTGTTCTGTTTCGTTTTGAACCAATTTGTGTTGTGTGTTAGTTATAGGTCTTCTGGAAAAAGATAATTATTTATATTTGTCAGGTTTCTTTTTTTTCTTTTTTTTTTTCCAAATCTAAAATAGCCCACTGCTTCAATAATGCATTCCAAATTATTTCTGCATCATGAAATAGTTTATCTTTCTTTTCAAGTACATGTGTTATTTTGTTTGCAACATCAACATTTGTATCAATTGTAATATTCTAACTTCCCACTCTGTATTAAATGTTCTGTTTTCTTCACACAATTTTCATTCATGAAACATCGTGGATGTTTGAGGAATGCGTTTCTTGGAAAAGTTTCTTGTAGTGTCATGTGTTTAGTTATAGAAAGTTTTTCATAAGGATTATTAATTTTAATATTGTTTATATTAAAAGCTTTAGGGCCTAATTACCTATCAATATGCAAACATTAGTTTTAATCCAACTATTTGGCTGAAAAAGATTTATATAATCTGAAATTCCTTAATATATTTTTATTAAATGTAGATCTCAGTCCCTTGAACAACTTGCTTCATATTCTTTTGGTAATGTGATCAACAACAACTTAAGAGAACTTAGAGTTTATGGTAACATATTCTCTTAACTTTTTTTTTTCTTTAGTCCAAAGGGGCAGTTTGCCCAGAAGGACTATTAATTTCATTTTGGCATTTTGCGTCGATTCACCAAAAGCGTTATTTCAATTTTCAAATTCTTGCCACTAAATGTTTTTGCCCTGCATTATATATTTAAAGAAATTAAATAATGAAGAATCTGCATAAATGTATGTATGTTTCTCGCATTGTGATAAAACAATAGTACCTAGAGCCATCAAATTTTGAATATTGAACATTTCCACCTGAATATGGGCATCTGGAAGCCCAAATTTGGAATTCTTTTTATTAGCGATTTTCATATTTTGTAAAATTTTACGAATTTTTGATTAACAAACTCAAGGATTTCAAATCGAGCAATAGCAACATTTGTCAGACTGTGTATCAGAAATTCTAAAGATATGCTCATTTAAAAATTATTTTGCGATATTGCTTTTGAACTGAATTTTATGGTTTAAATGCAAAGAACATGGTATTTAATAAATAAAGGTAGCACAAAAAATGTTTAAAAAATGCCCCTTTGGATGTAATGGAAAATCTGAAACCTTTCAGATTTTTATTATTTTTTTTCAATTGGAGTTCTCTGAGGGAGAATGACTACGTGAATATATCATCTTAACATTAATGTATTATTTTTTATATTTTTGGAAATTTTTTTTTAGTATTAAAATCCATTATGAGTTCATCATTCACTTTCATTTAATCTAGTCAATCACATTTTGCTGTACCAAAAAACAAATATAACCATGAAAATGGGACAAAAAGTTACAAACTTAAATATTGTTTTGTATAATAATATATTGTGTAAATACTGCATTCTCTAAAGGGAAATATTTTATTATAGTATTCTAGATTACAACAAGAAAAGGAACTGCTACTTGAAGTTGCCTGTGTTTCTTTGAGCAAAGTGATGATACTTCAGCTGATGTAGGGTTCAACAAATGATTGTGTCACATTGTTACTTGTAAGTTTCAAGAAAAATTATTATTTGTAAAATGCATCATAATGTATGCTTTTTAAAAGAGAGTTATACATATTTATTTCTGTCTTTAGAAGCTGAAGTTAACACTCATTAGTTTAAGTATATGGACTTCCATTATAGATGTTATTAAAATGCCCAGTTTAAAAGTTTTTAAAGGTATTAAATTATTTATTTTGTTGTTAATAGTAAAATGCGTAAAAGTTTGGTGCTTAAGAGGAGAGATATGCTTCCATAACATAGATTCCTAGAGAAACTAGTGGATATTTAGAAGGGACTAAATTTTACTGTTGAGAGTCAAAACCTAGCTATGTAACCAGGGTTTGTAAGTACTGTAATCTGTTCTCTTTTTGTCTCTGTTTTCCTAGTCAAAACGTTGCAGTGCTTTTCAGACATTGTAAACTCAGAAAACCCCTAAAATTAAAAATTTCTCTTACTAAACACCTGAAAGTATAATTTATTTTGGTAGAACTTTTACCATTCTCATAAAAATAAATTGTTTTAAAAAATTTGAAATGAAAAAAAAAATCATTATTTCAGTATAATTTTACTTATAAAAATGGATTTTTTTTTTCATATTATGTCAGGTTATGATGATAAGAGAATTTTTTTTTAAAATTTAATTGCCATATATTCTATCACATAACGCGCACGCATAATTTCAAGCTACTTTTTTTTTATTTTTAGATATATTCACCATATAACATGCACCTTTTCTTTGCAAAGAAACCTGAAAGCTTGTGATGCTTTTATTTTTCAAAGTCATTCATTCAAAGATTTTTCCCGTGCTTTCGAGCAATGGTATACTGAAATCACAAGCCATAAGGGGAACAATATGCATGTGGGGGAAATGCTTATAGTAGTACATTATTCTGCTAAGAGGGTGGGTTATATTCAATGCAGATGTGTATAAGATTGTTATTCTAGGGTCTGAGAAAATGGAGAAAATTTTGGGTAAGAATGTATTTCTGACCCGAAGAAATTCAGAGAATTAAAAGTCGCATAATTTCTGTAATCATTTGAAATCGGTGAGTTTGAAATGAGCATCAAGGGTTTTAGTAAATTGCATATACTTTAGTTGAAATATAGTTGATCCAGTGTTCCTTTTCGTAATAAATATGGCTCCTGTGTAAAATAAATGCAAAGTCATTTGCTTTGCAAAAGAAAACTGAAATAGTGTTGCAGCAAGGATGTTTGGTGTTAGTGAAAGCTCCATACATGAGTGGATAAAAAATTAAATCATGGTAATAATTATGCTAGAGAATAAATATGTGCTTTCTTAAAAAGGTAACAAAAGGTCCTATCAGAAGAAAGTGTTGCAAAATGGGTCCTAGAAAATCGCCAGAATGGGTTAATTGTACCAAGAAACAGCTTCTGTTTGTTTGTCTTAAAGGGGCAAAAAAGAATGCAAGTGAAAGTGAAAACTTTGGAACAACTATGGTATCATCAATTTACGGCACAAAATAATTTAGTTCTCTGAGAAAAAACAAAAGTTTCACAAAGGCTTCCAAAAAGTTTGGGTAGCAAATTGATAAGTTTCTAGAAGTATGTTATTGACCTACAAAAGGAAAAAAAAAATTATTTACTGTCACATACTGGAGATATGAATGAAACTCCAGTAATGTTTGATACGATAGAAAATAAAACAAGTGATGTGAAAGGAACAAAAACAGTTCTTATAAAAACAACAGGTCACAAAGAAAAATCTCACCTCAAATATCTGACAAAATATCTGTATCAGAAACCACTAGAAATATTGCTCTCTCGCTCTGTAGAAAATGAATCATCATTCTCATCCATATCACTGATTGGCTCATTTACCATGCGAGCATATCCTTCCTCTGACTAATAATGCTTGCTTGCTATAATAAACTGTATGCAAGCATTCCAATACATAGTAGTAAAAAAAAAAAAAAGGAATTTGAATGGATATCAGAAATGAAAATAACAACTGACACCAAAGTTAGGCAATTGTTATCAAACTAAAGGACAAGGTCCTAAAACTGTTAAGTTAAAAAATAAGGGACACAGGATGACATCTAGTGGTCTTTAAAAAGTAATTCACCTTAAAATGCACATATGCATCACCTGTCCCCTAAGTTCATTCTCCAGGGATACATGGGTGGGCTGCCTTGCTGTCAGAGATCTTCATAGGGAATGCATATATAGGATGCCTATCCAGAAAGAGTTTCAAGAAAGATGATGCTGAACTGTAATTTCCCAAATAGTGTTTTCATTCATACTAATGAGAAAGGACAGATGGACGAAAGTGGTGTGAAATTATGGCTAAGAAATGTTGGGCAAAAGCTTCATATTGCCTTAAAGCATCCAGAAAGTCATTTAATTTGGAATGTTGAAAAGAAATTGTTGAAAGAAAATACATGCATAGAAGTTATTTTAAGTGAATTAAAGGCATTACTTCAACCTTTAGATCTATCAATAAGTCACTGAAAGAAAATTTAAAATGACAGTAGAATACTGGGATATTAGGAGGCGAAAAAACATTTACACAAGGAAGCCAAATGTCTCATGACAGTATAGAAAGTTTGAGTGGTTAATAAAAGAGTGGAATAGGGCTGTGGAGTCGGAATCGGAGTTAGGCAGATTTTTGAGTAAAAGGAATCGGAGCTAGAGTCACTAAAATCATGTTGACTCGGACTTCCGTTTTTATTAGACAGTTTGAATTTGAAATGAAATTAAGTGATTTGAAAAAAATAAAAAATTAATGAGAAACTGAGTTGTTATTTTTATTTAGGGACTATATGCATTAATAATTATTTACTTATTTCCTATTTTATTGACATATTAATAAATAAATATAAGGGAGGAGGATGGATGATGTTGCTGAAGGGGCGTCAAAACTCTGCCAAATCAAGCAAAAGTGTTATGCAGTTCACACCTTACAACTTCCTGTTAGAGATTAATTGAAGGAACCTCATGGTATGGGGGTTCGTTTTGGGTGGGGTCATAAAAGAGAATGACCATTGTAAACTCAGAGAATAAGTTAACAATAATTTATTAACAGGTTTAGTGTAACAATAATTTATTAACGGGCTTAAGTTGTACATGGACATTACATTTAATGTAAGAAAATTACAGAGCAAGAGTCTGATACAACCCATCAGGTGCATCACTTGGCTTTTTTTTTTTTTTCATTTCTCTGGCTACTCACCAGAGGACACCCTCGTTGTTACAGTTAGTTTAACAGTTTATATTAAATGATTTGGTGCCATTCTTAAAAGGTGAGCAGGAAGGAACAATCAAGCAACATGATGGGGGAAGTACATATGTGATGATAAAGATGTTAGAATTAAGAACTTTTTTAGAAGATGTAGATAACCCTAATGCTTCACTAACAGAAAGATTGTAGAATGATGTTGCTGAATTGGAAACTCTTCTTTCCACACCGTTATATAGGCATAAAAAAGCTACAATCTGAAGAATTAGCAGAAGGCTTGTTTCTGTGAGAATGGAAGAATGTAATGTTTGTTCTATCTAAAATGGGAGGTCTTATTGCAGAAGGAAACATTTCCTCAATGAAGAAAAGAGAAAATAGTTTGCTAAACAATGAGACCTTGCTGGATTCAATATATGCAGATCCAAAACACCGAATTTTGTTTGATGACGAATAAATTAAAACTAAAAAGGCAAAAAAAGCCATCTATGAACTTTCACTAAGAATGAAATAGTTCTCAGACCAATTGGAGTATTCATATCAGGACAGTCATATTGCAGACATTGCGACTGAGTCTCTATCATCCTCTGCCAATAATGAATTAGATTTTGAAAGATATTTTGGAAGTATTGAAAAGGGAATAAAGGTGAATGAGAATAAAGAACCAAGAGCCTTTAGATATAAAAATGAAAAAATACAAACAAGATTTCCACACATCCCTAGAAGAAATATAGGAATAGGGTCACTCTTGTGAGACATCTCTTTTAGAACTTGTACAAATCTATCCTGAAAAGTTAAACGAAGTAGCCCTAATGGTGACAGCTTTTCTTCCTGCTCAGTGCAGAAAGACTGTTCTCAGCTCTGAAGTTTATGAAATCAGATCTATGGTCCTCTATCAAAGAAGATCTTGTCAAAGCTATACTGTTTCTTAGAAATTAGCAATGCCAGCTGTTTTCATTTCATGCTAATTAAATAATCTGCTATGCCATCATTTTTTTTCCTGTAGCATCTATTACTTTTATATTTTAAAAAATTAGCTGTAACGAATGTGTATATGTTTACATATACATATATTAGGGAGTCTAAAATTCCAGGAATCAGAGTTGGTCATTTTCCCTACTGACTCCACACCCTGGAATGGAATCAAATTAAACTCGACATAATTCAGAAGTTATTTAAAAATGGTATTATATCTACACAGTCCAGTCACATTAATGTGACCATCTGTCAAAAGCCAGAATAACCACCTTTCGCAGAGCGGACTGCTGCGAGACGTGCAGGAAGAGAGTCACATAGGTCCCTGAAGGTGTTCTCTGGGATGTTGAGCCATGCCGACTCTAATGCCGTGGCCAGCTGCGCTAGATTACGCGGTTGAGGATCCATGGCGCGAACAACTCGATCGAGATGGTCCCACAGATGCTCGATTGGGTTTAAGTCAGGTGAGTTTGCTGGCCAGGGGAGGACGGTAAACTCATCCTGGTGCTCTTCGAACCACGCACGTACACTGGCAGCTGTATGGCACCTCGCATTGTCCTGCTGGAAGATGCCATCATCCTGAGGAAAAACAATGCGCATGTAGGGGTGAACATGGTCCGCAAGGACAGATGCGTACTTGTATTGATCCATTGTGCCTTCCACAATGATCAGTGAACCTAGAGAATGCCAGGAAAACATTCCCCAGACCATAATGCTCCCGCCTCCAGCTTGGACCGTTCCGGCAATGGTTGCAGGGTGGTTCCTTTCAGAGGTTTCACGCCTTATACGCCAACGTCCATCTGTCCGATGGAGCATAAAACGCGATTCATCCGAAAACGCAACCTGTCGCCACTCAGTGGACGTCCAGCTGCTGTACTGGCGTGCAAATTCTAGCCTTCGCCGTCGATGAACAGCAGTCAGCATAGGTGCACGAACCAGGCGTCTGCTTCGGAGGCCCAGACGCAGCAATGTTCGCTGAATAGTACTTTGGGAGACACTTTTGGTAGCCCCTTGGTTCATTTTGGTGGTCAGTTGCTCAACGGTAGCCCGTCTATCTGCCCGAACGCATCTCCGCAACCGTCGTTCGCCTCTGTCATCTATGGCCCGTGGTGCACCACATTTGCCACGTCGCTGATTTTGGACAGTCCCATTTTGCCATGCACGGTACACTTTTACCACGGCGGCACGCGAACAGTTCACAAACTCAGCCGTTTCGAAAATGCTTCCACCCTTGGCCCGAAAGCCAATGATCATGCCCTTTTGGAAGTCGGATAAATCGCTTCGTTTCTGCATTACGCCAACGATTGAAATGTTTTCCGAAGCCCTCACACACCCTTTATATACGCTCAACTGCACTGTGCTGCCACCTGCCTTCTGTGATTGGTTATTTAACTCTGACATGGAAAGTACGTGGTGGTCACATTAATGTGACTGGACTGTGTATCAACGTAGATGAAATGGAAAATGATTATTCATTTATGGATCAGAGTAACAGTAATGGTGAAGCTGAAACAGAATTCGATGATGTGCCTGAAGATATAATGGAAGATGAATATGATGATTTTATCATGTTATCCCATAATGAAAATTTTTACTTTCATAAGATATGTCAGTTCTTTAATAAACAGCATTTAGGAACATGAGGGAGAAATCCAATTTTTCTATGCTCGTCTTTTCCTTGTATATGGTAATTGCACAGCTGGCCTCCAAAATGTGACACAAAGAAGGACGAGGTATCCAAGTCAAGTTTATTTCAGAGATTACACATAGTATCAATGTTAACTGATTTGAAATACAGCCTTTTTTGAGGTTGGAAAGACAAAATCAGTAATGAATGTTGCCTCCACATTTGTCAGTAACCACTGCTATATACCACAATACTGAGAAAATACTGAGTGTGGATGTATTCTTAGGAAATGGCAGCCTATGCTGCCTCCATAGATCGTTCATGTGGTGTACCTGCAGGTGCAGCATGCCAGGTTATGTGTTCTCCAGTCATTGATCAGATGTGTCCGATGGGTGATAGATCTAGAGAATGGGCAAGCCAGGATAACAGAACAATATGGTAAGCTAAGAAGAAAGCTTGAACATTATGTGCAATTTGTGGTCACACATTGTCCTGTTGAAATATGACCACAGGCAAGCCCTGAAAGTAAGGAAAGAGTCTGCAGAACCTGAGAGATATAGCATTGGCCAGTTAAGTGCACCAGTAATATGTACTAGGATGCTAGTATGGGGGGGTACTGGATTCTAACCTTAATGCATAAATGGAATCTAATATCATTCCATACCATACCATAACACTGGGTGTAGGACCAGTATGATGATGCATAACACAACAGTTAAGCAGCCTCTCTCTCTCAGTGTCCCCAAACTCTAATTCAAACATCATGGTGTTGCAGACAGAAGCATAGTTTATCCAGAAACAGTGTCATAAATAAAGCAATTGACACATAGCTGACAGGACGGTCCATTGTACTGTAAATGACATGAAATTATTCATGCAGACGTCAACTGTTGTTTTACAGACTGCATTCACTGTGATCATGGTTGCAAATGTGGCAGTGCACTCAATCAGTGCTATGCTCACAATATGTTTGTCTTCCCATGGAATGGTGTAATGAGGCAGTAGCAATTGCTCCTTTTCATCAGTCATTCCCTCCTGCATCTACTAATTACATATTCACATGACTGTTGCTTGGTTACATCTGATATGATGACATTTTCCCTGAAGGATAATCAATCCACAATCTTCATATGCAACGATCCTGCCTTGGTCAAATTCAGAAATTTGCTTAAATAATGTTCATGTTTTTCTGTAAGGTGTACTGAACCTGCACATACAAAAAATCATCTGATTGAACAGTTCACTTTATTCAAACTGGCAAGCTTTCTTTCCTGTATATATAAGGAGCACTACAGTCATCCATGATGTGTGCATGCACTGAAATTGTAATCATTTGCATATTCCAATGCAGTATACATATGATGCAAGTTTCATGCTGTTTAGGTGCTTTCATCATGGTGTTGCATTTTGGATGGCTAGTCGTTTAGTTTAGATGGCTGGTTTTGAGGTCTTGAAAAAATCTTTCAAAGTTTGATTCTGACTTACAGAATTCCTTAAAGAACTGCATAAAATTTCAGAGCTTTATAAAACACAATTTTATGACCATTGAATGTGGACTAGTATAACAAAATGTACCTAACTATTACTAGCATATATATATATACAAAATATACATTACTATAACTAGTTATGTAATGATATAATGATATATGCCAAGTTTGTTGAAGTGTGCAGTAGTTTTTAATCTTCTAAACTTCATTTAAACTCATTCTGAATTTGTAACCAGGTTTGACCAATAATAAGTACAGCATTTCAGAAATTTTTTTAATGTATTCTGACATCATCAATATGACCATATATCATGCTTGCTTTTGCATTACCAAGTCCATTCTGAGTAACAATGTTTTCTAGCTTCTATATTAGTAATCTTCAAATTTGCTTTATTCAATAAACACCTAAAACTATAATTTTTATTTGTTGAATTCTTACTTTCTAAAAAAAAATAATTGCTAAAAAAGTATTGAAAGTAAATCATTTTTGCATCATAAGGGAAATAAAAAGAATTTCATTATAATTTTACTCATCAAAAGCAAATCTATTCCAGACTCATGTAATATTAAGATACAATAACATGCCGAACAAATATTAATTTAGAAGTCAAACAACAAAAATCAGCGTTTTTAATATCATGTAATATTCTAAAAGCTTTAAAAACATTTTCAGAAGCAAAAAATCCTGTAGTTGTTGAAGTTTTACAACATCATCTCAATTTAAGAAGCATGGGTATCAGATGTTTTACTGCTTGGTTCCTGGGTATGTAAAAATAAAATGAACTGAGCTGGCAGACTTTGCAGCAATGTGTACAGTGGAAATGTGCAGTCAGCTCTTCCCTTTTGGAAATATTAAAACTGTCTTCAAGAACAAATCATAAATAAATGGCAGCTACTCTGGGATATACTGATAAATAATCAATTAAAGAGCATAAAACCTAAAGCAGAGTTTTGGAAGGCTACAAAAAACAGGAAGGAGAATCGATCAGTCTCGAGTTGCTTATAATTACTTTCTGAAAGCCAAAATTGAGCCTTTGTGTTCACCAGGGGTGTTTGGCTCCGGGGAAACCCCGGAATTCCGGGGATTTTGAACTTCAATACCCGGAAATTCCGGGGATCGTCGTTCAAAAGGAAGTAGGAATAATAATGAATTATTTATTTTGATCTGGGTAATTTTGTTTGCTTTGAAAGCAGAAAACGCAAGGTCAGTGTTGTGTGGTGAAAACTTTTCCTTTCTTTCTCCAAAGGCAGTGATAATGCGTGAAAAGGGGGAAAAAACTTCTTTTTTTTTCTTTACTTATTGCGAGTTATGACTCATTCCCCTGGTTCTCGGACATTCTCTTCTGGATTCTTTTCGGCAAGTAGGCGCGGCAGAAAAAAAAGAGAGAGACTTTGTTCGACCAGATGTGCGATCACGTGACTCTGGGTTCAAAGGTCTTATCTCTCCTGGCGTGGCACCAATAAGTAGAGAAGGGGGATTTTTCGCCGTATTAGCTATTTGTCATTGATCGCTTCAAAACTTTTTTCCTCCGCTGTGTAAAATTTTCGTTTCATTTATTGATGCATGTGTAAATTTTTCGTTTCGTTTATTGAAATATTTTTTTTATTTATGTACGCAAGAGAATTTCACTATGAAATTTCTCGATATAAATAGTGATATTATACAATTAGAAGAAGGTGTTCCGGAATGCATTTAGGTGGAATTGGATTGAACGGAGAGATGGTAATAAGGATACCATCGGCACATGGTGCAAGAAAATAAATGTTGCTGGACAAGCATATTGTGTTTTTTGTAACTCACTGCTGAAGTTTGGTAGGGAAGAATTCAAGGCTTTCACAAATCATTCTGAAACTGTGACGCACATAAAATATTCAACGTGCATTAGACATTCAATGACTTTAAGTAATTATGCTAATTCAAAAAATACTGATGACTTACTGGAGACTGATGCTCGGCCATTGGATATAGTGACAAGAAAAGCACGCCAAGAGGTATTAATAACTTCGTTTATCGCCAAGAATTCTCTTTCTTTCAATGTAGCTCCCAATTTAATTGAGCTCTGCAAACAGTTGAGCCACGATCAGACGGCATTAAACTCGTTGGAAATGTCCAGGACTACTGCATGTTATAAGATGAAATATGGGCTCGCAAAAACTATGAAGGAAAATATCATTAAAACTTTAAAGGAGACTCCATTTTCTCTAAATTTGGATGAATGCTCAAGAAAGTATACTGGCAATATTGGTGCAGTTTTATGACAGCAATCAAAATGAAGTTGTAGTTCATCATTTTGCATCTCTAAAGATAGAATCTTGCAATTCAGAAGCTGTTTTTAAAGCAGTTGTTAATACTATTGAAGATAATAATATTCCATGGGCAAACTTAATTAGTGTATTAATGGACTCATGTAACACCATGCGTGGAAAAAAAAAGGGTGTTGAAACCAGACTATGATCAAACAAAGCACCCCACTTATTAGATATTGATGGTGACACATGTCACACAGCTAATAACTGTGCAAAAAAATTTGCTTCATGTTTTGATAGATACTTAGAAGATTTGTTTGATGACATCTATTTTGATATGAAAAGCTGCAGTAAAAGAGAAAATTTTTTCAAAATCTGTGAATCCCTTGCCATTAAAAAACTTAACCCTTTGAAGAGACCAGACCATAGGTGGGTGTACATTTTATGTGTTTTAGAAAGAATCAAAGATCTGTGGGATGCTCTTATTGCATTTTATTTTCACTACTTGGATAAAACTGATAAAGGGGATTATTTTTCTTATGTTGAAACTGTATACAATAAAAGAAATATTTCTGCAGCTCAGAAAAAAATTGTTGAAGGGGTGTATTCTTGCTTGCATTCCCAACAACTCACAAAGGATGCTTTAGCTCGGAAAAAAAGAATACTAAATGGGTTATTTGTTATGCAAAACAAAACTTTATTGCATATGGCATTATATTCAGCAGTATTACCAGAGTTCAACACATATATTAAATTATTTGAAACAAAAAAACCAATGCTTCATTTAATACATTCCAGTATTTATAAATTGATGGCAAAATTTTTCTCTTTTTTTATGAAGCCAGAAAATATAGAGTGCACATCTTATAATGATTTATTAAAGGTTGATGTCACAAATCCAGAATTCCATCTACCTAGCAAAGTAATATTTACTGGTGCAGAAGCTTCCACTCTCCTGAAGAAATTATCAAAAAATCATCCAATAGCAAAAGAATTCCAAATTTCTCTGATGAAAGCTTATACTAATACAGCACAGCATATGAAACAGAAATTACCCCTTAAAAATTCATATCTAATTAGTTTTACAGCATTAGATCCAGAGCTAAGAGGTAAAACCAGTACAATATTAGCTTTTGAAAAATTATCATCTTTTATGTCCCATATTTTTAGTGATAATGAAAAGTCAAAAGTAGAAGCTGAAATAAGGTTATACCAGAGTGATATTGATATCACCAAAGAAATGCTCTACACATCTGATGAAAGTGGAAATCAAGTCAAGTGTACAATTGATAAATATTGGTCTAAAGTTTTTAATTTAAAAGATGATTTCACAAATGATTATAAGTATCCTACATTGGCTAGCAAAGCCTGCCTTAACTGCTTCCATGGCCCATTAGTGGAAAGTGCATTCAACTTAATGGATGCACTTGTCACCGACTATAGAACCTCTCTTAAGATTGATTCCCTAGATGCAGTGCAGACTATTAAATATGATTTAATGGCTTCTAAAGAAACCTCATGTGAAAAATATGGCTAAAAAAATCCAATGACTGATCCAATTCACAAAGATCTCTTACTGAATATGAACAGAAGTTGGAAAACATATCAAGAGGACTTAAAACCATGTATTTCAGATGAGTCACCTATAAAAGTCTGAAAAACCTTCTACATTAGCAGAAAAGCAAACTGCTTCTACCTCTGCATGTGCAGTTCTCGAGGAAATTTCTTCAACTGTAAATGAGGAAAATAAAAGTCAACCTTCCTGCAGCTATGAAGTTCACCACAAAAGAAAGACAAGAAAAAAAAAAAATAAATAAAAAAAAGCAGCAGAAATTCGATAATTTTTTTTTAAAGAATTAATTCAGATAATTTAAAATATTTACATAAAATGTAGCAGTTTATATGTTTGAAAATTTATGGTTATTAATTTTGCAAAAAAAGTAATTCATTGAACTTTTATAATTAGGTCATTCAATATGTCATAATTGTAATTTTTCATTTCTCCCCCCCCTTCTCGAAAATCCAAAATGTCGGTAGTAAGTCCGTAAAAGTTTCAGGGGATTTTTTGGGGTCCCACAAACACCCCTGGTTCACTATGGTGCATTACATTTTAGCAGAGTAACCATACTTTAAGAGACTTCATCTGAAGTATTTTAATCACTCTGATTAATCTCTTGACCGTTTAATTGGAAAAGAAGTCAGTTTTAATCAGGGGGCTAGCTCATAGACCTTTTCCCCCTGAAACAAGCAGTGAGGAGTGATGACGTAGCCAGGATGACACTGAGCGCGGAGATGCAATTCACAACATAGAATTTAGCGTTTTAAATTTGAAGAACCAGCGTTTAAAATAAGCTGTGTGTGAAAGATAGCTACAATTTGGAAGAGACAATGTTACTGCAGTATGCATTTTACATTGAACATTAAAAAATTTAATAGTACTTACTCAATTTTAAAATAACAGACAAAATGCGCTACTCTTAGCATAAAGTTACTTTTTTTTAATTTGCAGGGATTTTTTTTTCTTTACATGCCTGTTTATTTCTAATCATTTATTTATCTGCATGTTAACTAAGAGAACTCTACTACTGCTTCTAAGATAACTAAAATAATAACTATTTAAAATTAACCAAAAACAACCTTAAATTGACATAGCTTTAAACATCTATGGTTATATATGGCAAAATTTCTGCTGATCTAAGTTTGAGCTTCAGCCTAATTGTAAATTTTACATTGGCATATTTTTCTTCCGATTCAACATAATAATAGATATTTTTTTAAATAATTTTGTAACTTAGGCTTTCATCATATTACATTTAAATAAATACATGTAAGATTGTTATCTTAATTTAGACAAAACAACTTTACTCATAGTACCTAAAACATTATTTAATTTTTCAAAAGTGGAGATTAATGAGACAAGTCTTCTTATGCCAATTACTTTAATATTATACTATTATGTTTTGTCTAGAATGCTAAGCTAGCACAAAATCGAATTAATAATAACACAGGATACAATAAAAATAACTTAATAAAATTAGTTCTTATTTGAAATATGCTTTATGCTATTAACTTCTAAAATGTCATCTAAAAATATTTCAAATCAAAACATATTATATATGCTTACTTGTACAGTCGCAATTCAACTACAAGCTGTTGAAATATTATTTATTGGCTGCCACATTCGAAGCAATCCACTTTTTTGCCTTTTGGGTTGCTTTTCTTTGGGAAAAAACATATGCATTTCTATTTAAGAAACGTATTCTAATAAAAGTTCGCACTCTGCAAAATAAACGAATTGCTTCTTTGTTAACTTCAGGATAATGTTTCTCCAGTTTATTAATTAAAGAGCCAATTACATGCTTCCCTTTGTAGTAAGTTGTACCATGAACTGCACAAAATATTTTTTCGAACTCGTAAACTGTATTCATCCATGAATGGGAAGGTGTAGTCAAACCTCCTAAGGACAATAATTTAATCCATTCTGAATTAAATATTGGTTCATCAGCACTATTTTTAGATATTGTTCCCAATGACGGGTCTTTGTCTCGCACACGGTAGGCAATATAACCTGCAACATATGTTAATGCTTCTTTTTCGGCGGTCGAAAATTGTCTGGCGGAATTCAATTCTAATTCCCAAGCCATAGGAGAAGGTTCCTCTATGAAATCCAAATCCAAATCATCAATAGTATTTAATGGAAAAGCATCTTCCTCCTCAGTTTTCAAAGCCATTTCAAGTAGTTCTGATGTTAAATATGAATCAATATTTCTGCTTTCTTTAGTCGTGCACACTTTTGAAGATAATTTTGGCAGCTTATTAGCGAGTATTAATTGCTTTAAGCGGCGTATAACTTCACTAGGTGATGGATGGTCATTAAACCTACCAAGCCCTCGAATCTGACTAAAGAGACTTTCAAGTGCATCCTGAGTTAATCTAGATGTTAAAATATATTTAGCATCATACGATGATTTTAGATCCTGGTGTAGGCCAAAAAGAGAATTTATTGAAATTATTATTCCTTTTTGGAAAGGCAGCATGTTGGATTTTCCCTGAACTCTTAATCCACCAATGACTTTCTTCATTAATTCCAAAACTTGAATTTGTTTTTCATGATGTTCATTTAATCCAAATGCTGCTTTAAGTATTTTATCTGAAGGAGGGTATGGCTTGGTACTATTCATAATATCGAAAAAACTGTCGATTAACTCAAAGAAGTCAGATGCTTTTTGATTTCCTGTGAGGTGGAGTATACCTTTCGCGGTAGTTCTTGAAAATAATGTTTTCGCTGGAGCGACTTTCTGTCTCTCGTTTCCCTTGACCATTAAATAATTTGGTTTTAGTTTGTGACACAATTTAATTTCTCCTGAATCTCTATTTAAAACCTCTTTAATAATATCAACATTTAAAACAGTTCCATCTTCTAAAATAAATCCTTTATCTAAAAAGTGGTTTCTCAGTAATTTGAGGCAGTGCGCTAAATCTGCAAAAACCCATATTTTTTTCGTTTGCAATACTGGATTTGGAAACTCAGAACTATTGATCGAAATCTGTAACTCTTTCCACAAAGTACTAGATCCTCCTAAATCAGACACTATTGCTTTCACTTCTACTCCAGATGACTGAATATGTCTTATGAGTGAAAAAAGAAGTTCTTGCTTCATTGGAGTATTAAAATCAAAAAATATTGGTTGTTTCCACTGCGAAATGAGACCTCTGATTAAAACAAACTGCACTTTTTGAAAAGGACCAAGTATTTGGTCCAGTTTAGAGTCGTAACAGAGTTTAGAATCTATATGCATTTCGTCGAAACTGAGAACGCATATTTTTTCTACAGAATTCAAATATTCGCATCTTTCCTTCATTACAGCAAGAACATCACTCTGAATTCCTGGGCTACATGAAAATTTAGCGCACCATCTCTTTAATGTGCTAGTGCTAGGTAAAGGAATGCCCATTTTTTCTTTCCAAAAATCGTAGCTTTTAGATGACAGAGCTCTTATGACAATACAGCGTGAAATATCTTCACTAGTCCACCTGATTTTTTCCTTCTTTTCTAGCAATGCGTTAATCTGCGTCTTTGTAAAAATATGCTGTAGGCGTTTTTCCAAATTCTCCGATCTGTGCTGTTTTTTCCTAAATTTTGCTGTTTGGGATTTTAATTTTTGAATTTCCGATACAAATTTCTTTCTAGATGTCGTCCACCTTTTTTGTCGCTGAGCAAACATTCTAAAATTTTTCTTTTCTCTATTTTTCAATATTTTATTACAATTTTCTAAGAATATAATTTTGTTCTTCAAATTATCAATGCATTCTTGTTTATCTTTACAATTAGGGCATTCAGAGATATTGTCACTTACGGCATTGTCGTTTGTAAGTTTTATTTCAAAATCATTCACATTTGATTTATTATTGTCAGCTTTAATTTCGTTCTCGGCCTCAAAATAAATTTTCTTTGGACTTAACTCGTGTAGTCTTTCAAAAGCACTCTGCATTAGTTTTCTTTTCAAATGTCTCCGATTTCTTGGTGTTATTTCGTTTACATCACACGATAAATTTACTTTCGGCACAGCATTGCATTTCAACAGTTTCCTTTGTGGCAATCCAAGCAAGCGATTTCTCATATCATCTTCATAATCACTGCACAGAAAATGTTCGCTGCAAATTCTTGCGTTTTTCACATTAATAAAATCTTGTCTTCGACATTTATGTATCCATTCTTTCGTCAAAATCAAATTGTCCTTTGGGAAAGCATGAAATACAATATCTCTTCCTTTCGTATTTCTATAAGTGTTACGGCACGTTGCTACAGCACAAGAAGCCATATTACATAAAGGATACTTTAAATGCAGAATTTAAAAGGAAAACTGATTAAAACTATATATATACATATATATACACGATTTATTTTAAATATTTGCATTATTAGAAAACAAATATGTATGATTAAAATTAATTTGAGATATGCAACCTCCAGAAAATCGTCTCGCAAACTGAATGAAACTACAGTTTTAAACGCGCGAAATCAGAGCAGGTGCATAACAGTGACATCAGATTACTACCAGTTAACCCCCTCCATGAGGCTCGCGTCGGCGAGGAGTCGAACAAAGGAATGACCTAGCCCTTTCTATTTATCCCTGGTTTTAATCCACTTTCAGTATCTAAGAGAAAGTAGTAGTTATTTTTAAATTAAAGCCTGCAATTATTGAACTGTAAATCACCAGACGAGCTTTGTCAGTCCTGCAGGTATTATTAATATTCAAACAATCGAGTTGTACTGTATGATTTTAAAACTAGAGATTCTACACAATGTGGGGAATACCACACCATATATATTTCCATGTTATCTTGCAGATGCATGATGAAAATCCGTTAATAAAAATTATGATTTTTTTTTTTGGTCATGCTGTGCAATATTCAAAGTCTATAAAAAAAGTTGAACAACTTATAAAAGCAATTCTTTTAAGGGCTATTTCTGCTTTTGTTTCATAAAATTGGAAACAAATGTTATATGATATTAAATAAGTAATGAAATTATTTTCATTTACATATTCTTAATTATTTATACTTATTTTCTTATTTAAAAGTAGCATTTTATTGCCATCATTTATTAACTAACTAACTAAATATAATAGATCGCATACTACATGAATACTGATTACCGTATTTTAATACTGTATACTAGTATCATGTTTTGTTATTTGAGCTGATTTTGCATTTGATTTCAGCTTACAACTTTTGTTTATTTCTCTATCATAACACTAATAATTGCTTGTTAATTAGTTTTCTAGTTGTTCTTATATTTCTGTCTGATTTTAGACAAAGTGAAATATATCAAACAAGTGTTTAGCATATTGTGGCCTTTAAGACTACGAGCCAATAATTTTGCCATCAATCCAAATATACTCAATATTATTTTAAGTAACAATAACAAGAGAAATAGAAAGTATTAATTAATTTAACTATTCAGTTTTGAGATACATGTGATAATAAAAAAATTCTTTCAAATTTTTATTTATTTATTATGCTAACCCTGTAGAGAAGTCACATGTAATCTAGGGCTCGACAGAAAATAGTTTGAAGACCATTGTTTCATATCAATTAGTATCCAAAATCATATATTATTATTTATATTTTACTGCTTTCTCATAAAAATAATTAATCAGGGTAGAGAATATAGCTATTGCTGAGCTAAATAAAGGGGGTTTCATTATTTTTTTCATATTGGTTTGATCATTAAATAATTCTCTTATTTGAGACAAAAATCATTTTATATTTAACTTCCTATTGAAAGGAAATCATAAAGTGGTTGTGTTTTAGACCATTTATGAAGTGCTCCAAATTTCAAACAAATACTCATGCACTGCATGTTTTTCACAATACATACTGAATTTTTTGTGTTATTTATGTTTCACTTTTATATGAACAATTTTATCTAGTGTCATTGTTTGTTTATAAATCTGACATATTTTCTCCTATATATTAAAGTATAAAATATGAGATTTATTATAAGAAGCAAAAATCTTCTTTTTATTGTCATGTTTCATAGATATAGCATACAATAAAGCAAATGTTATCTATTTGATGTATTTGTTAGTGCTTTTAACTATTTCATCAATTTTACTGCTAATAGTCATTTTTAATTTTTTTCCCCTATAAAAATTTTTAACTTTTAATTTAGGGTCTAATAATTTCTTACAATTAGTAAACCTCCAATTCTTTAATGAATAAACGAACTGGTAAAACTTATTATGGTATGAATTGCATGGGAATGGGAATAATAAAACGTTGTGCCTCAATTAGCAGTAAAATTAATAAAATAAACTATCAAACTGAGAAATGAAACGAAAACTTGACTGTGCACAATTGTTTCATGTAAATACATTATTGCATCCAAACAACAGTTTGCCTTTAAGCAGAATGTTGAGTATTTTAACATCACAGGACCAACAAAATCTATTCAATTCTGAACTGAAAACTTGCCTTTGATTTACCGTAATTTCCGGAAGAAAGGCCACATCAGCGTAAACACTGCAATACATTAAATTGCGCTTGACATCGTCGTGGGCCGTATAGATGCAAAATCTCAAACTAGTATGCCCTGATATATGACATATCAGTTAAGAAAAATGCATGAAATGAAACCATAACTCAAAAATAAATTAAAGGTAAGAAATAATGAAAATATATTTACATTCACGAATATACTTATATTTACCCACTAAAGAAGTCCATATTTGTAATACTCAGACTATATTATAAAAAATGTTGCAACAACGAAATATTAAATTTGGACGACAAAAGGAAATTTTAAATTTTACTTACAAAAGGTATTACAGCAACCTATACATCATATGAAGCCATCAAAATCTGATTCCTCACTATCCGAATTAAAAAGATTTAGTAAATCTTGATCTAAGTCCAAGTCTTCCAAATCGTCACATTCATCCTCTTGGTTTACAGTCTCTTTATCTAAGGATATAATTTCAGCTTCTTTGAACCCTGCTATTATTGACGATGATTTTACCGATTTCCAAGCACTTACTACCCACTTTGCAACTTCTTCATAAGATGCTCTACGCATTTTACCGCTTTTGGTATACATATGCAATCCTTCACTCATCCAACACTCCCACCGCTTTCAGACTTCAGCTTTGAAGGATTTATTACCTGACAAATCTAATGGTTGTAAGATTTTTGTCAAACCACCAGGAATTATTGCTACGGTCATAGACAATTTTTGACATCTGGTTTTCAATGACTCGAGTAAATGAGCATGCATGGAATCCATTATCAATAACCCTTTTGGTTGGAAAAAAGATCCCTTACGACACTGCCAAACTTTTTGTAGCCACGCATGCATAATTGTTTCACACATCCAGCTATTCTCGTTTGCACAAATAATTACATCATTAGGAAAATCTCCCTTCAGAATAGTTTTTCATTTAAAAATGATCATCGGCTTTAGCTTGTCACCGTTTGCGGCACAAGCTAACACACATGTAAATGACGTTCTTTCATGCCCCGTCGTAAGCACAGATACAGTTTTTGCAGGAGAGTCAAAAGCTAACGGCGTTTCATCCATATTTATTATCTGTGACCAAAGAAGTTTTTTTGTATCAATAATATCTGTCACATATTTTAGAAAAGATGCTTTTTTTATCCTGCCAGTTCATTAGTAATTGTTGCCCGACTGTTGTTCTAGTACGCACAGAAATATTTTTTCTTTTCATAAATCTGCCACACCAGCAAGGCCCTCCTTTGAAATCATTTATGTCATTTGTTTTGCTATAAATTTTGCTTGAAAACAAATTTTTACAGTCGAAACTGCCATTCCCTTTCCTCGTTGCTCCTTTATCCAGTCTGCAAGATCATCCTCTAGATTCGGCCACCTTACAGTACCACTTCTTTTGGCTCGTTTCTGTTGTGGCATATTTTTAAGTTCTTCTTTTTCAGTTCTCCAACGTCGAATACATCTCTCGTCCACTTCAAACTCTCGAGCTGCTGCTGTATTTCCAATTTGTTCAGCACGTGAAATTACATTAAGCTTAAAACCAACAGTATAGCTTCTATGCCGTTTAGGTGCCATTTTCAAAAAATTCCCGCTCCCTTCTTACTTAAAAACTATCCAACAAGTACTTGTACCCAAACTGATGGGATCTGTATCTGGCAGAACGCCAAGAAAAATCGATTCATGCTGAAGGGGAAATATGTCAGAGTTCGTTATTGCGAGGCAGGTGGAGTCATGTCCACCTTTGAAAAAAATTGCAGAAAAGGCAGAGATGGGGAAAGGATGGGTCCTGGAAGATTCATCGAATGGCAGAGAAGAGAGTCTATTCAAACTGATGAGAATGCTGATTTGAAAAGGGGAAGAATGTTATTGTTCTGAGATCTTGTTGTTTAGGGTGACTAAGGCATGTAGGTCCATTCAAGGGAAAGAATGTAAACAAAATAACGTTCTCAAAAAGCAACTGAGTGGTCTTTTGTGTGGGAACAGGACCAGTCTATACACAATGAAGGCCATTCAAATTATGTACAATAACAAGGTTATTCAAACTATGTACAATGACCATCATAGGAAATATTTTTAGTGCACCTAAATGCCGCATGGATAGAAACGCCGCACCCGCTGAAAATTTAAGTTTTAAACACGTAAACGCCGTGGCGTTTCTTCCGGAAATTACAGTAACTAAAACATAAGTTGCTGCACAATCAACAACAAATGCTCACTTTTTCCCATAGATAGGAAAAAATTGTCCATGCAAGAGGGAAAGGAGAATCCCTGTGCCAGTGATCAGCTGAAAACATCCATGGCACACATTCGCCTTTTCTTTTATAAGATACTTATTTTATCACTTTTGAAATTGTTGCAATTTTTGTCCTCCCTTTCTGAAAGTTTGTTTGTATTTGAATGGGAATTTTCGTTATTATTTTCTTAAATGGAGGCATTAACAGATAAAACTGTTTCAGAATTAATGCCTTATTCAGTTCTGCATTTTTATCACTCATCTTCTCCATTATTATTAATAAAGTAATTACAGTATAGTGGAAGAGTACGTTATATGTCTTTCACAGCGGAGAATCACTTAATTTAATTAAAAGTAGCACTGTTTAATGTCTGCATGCTAGTAGAAAGAATTTATATATATATATATATGTGTGTGTGTGTGTGTTTTCTTCATAGTGTAGTGCTTGGAATGTTCGAATCCTAAATCTTTCAAAAAAGAGATGCCTTTCTCTGTTTAGAGACTAGATGATCCTGCTGAGTAGATGCATTTAAAGCAATCTCAAATGGATACTGTGAAATGATCTTTCTATTCAAACTAAAGCAGATCACATTGAGAAAAAATATAAAATGGGAAAGTAAGTAAAAGAGTTTAAAAGTTTAAGTGACCCATTAACCCTAACGAGGTGGACATTTGTTTACATTTGAAACAGTAGAATAGTGAATTAAGCCCATTTTTTCACCAACTTGAGTGTCTTTTTGTCCAATAGGATCAAAAGTTAACTTTGTTTTGTACACCAAAAATTTTGTCTTCATGCCTGTTGGCCAAATTGATCATTTCTACTTAGAAAGTCTCATTTTAATTGCAAAAAAAAAAAAGTCTTTTTAACTGCATTTGGTGTTTTAGGTTTTTCTGTATTTGACAGTTTTTAAGAAATTTTGAGTTTTTATTTATTTTTGCCTTGCCACGAAGTGAGAACTGAATTGATTGAATGAGAAATATATCTCTAATGAAACTCAAGGAAATATGTTCAAATGAAGTGCGGCAAAAAATGTACCAGGTGCATGATAAATTCGTGCAAAGCTCAAAAATTCATAATAAAAGAAGGAATGCACGGAAAAATTTTCTGTTTGCGCCAGTATGGTCAGAAACACATTAGATTTTTTTCCATGTAAAAAAAAAAAAGAAATGTTTCCAAAAGTAACCGACAGAGGGTGCTCACATATCATACTGAGATGTTTTATGCAAATCAGGCTATCAATAAAACACTTGGCTGGAAACGGATCCGACATTCAAAGCCGGCAGCATGCTTTCTTTACCAGATCGGCATTGGTGGTTAAATTGTTCTACAAGAATGGTGAATGCACAACTGTTACATTGCAAAAGTTCCACACGGAGAAAGGATTGAAGGCATAAAAAGCCCTATTTCATTGAATGGGATACGGAATTTAGTACGGCGTTTTGAGGAAACGAGGAGTTTGGAGGATCACCAACGAAGTGGCAGACCACCCTTGAGAGCGGACCGTGTCCATGTGGTACAAAGTGTCATGAAAGATATGGCAGCCGAAACATCAATGGGGAGTAGCAGTGCTCATGAAGCTGAGAGAAGAACAGAGATTCCGAAAGTGTTGATTTGACATATTCTGCACGAATTGTTGGATCTGTATCCCTACAAAATCCAGCGACTTCACCAGTTATTACTGGCAGATACAGATGCAAGACAAAAGTTTGCTACATGGTTGCTGGCACATTTGGATGGAGGAAGCCCACTTTTTACTTCATGGTGACGCCAATACACAAAACAGTCGCATTTGGGCGGTGTCAAACCCTCGTGAGTACCAGAGCCAGCCACTGCATTCTCTTCATGTGACTGTTTGGTGTAATTTCACTGCATCTCTTATTCTGGGCCTTTTTTTTTTAAGAACCCTGTCCTGTATCAGGCGTGAAAACCTGTACAGTCACTGCAGCATGGTACCTTACACTTTTGTGTGACCACGTTGTGCTTGCATTGCAGGAAAGACATGAATTACCTGTTGTCACCTTCATGCAGGATGGTGGCCCGTCCCACATTGCACACGACGTCGAGATGTTCCTGTTAGAATCTCTCACCGAAGACCGAGTAATTAGTTGCGGTTGTAAGATTCGAGATCACCAGACTTGACTCTGGCAGATTTTTGGTGTGGGGATACTTAAAGTCTCGTGTGTACTGGGCCTCCCCGGCCACACTGGTGGAGCTGAAAAATACCATTTGACTGACCGTTGCTGGCATCGATGGCGACATGCTACACTCCGCTGTAATGGGCATAGTGGCGCGCCTCACTTGCCTATTACCTCGTGATGGTGGTAATGTTAAACATCTGTTACTAAAAAATAAATGCATAGTGTCATGTTATTGTGATCTGTTTGATTGTCTGTTTCTGTTTGCATGATTTGAATAAAATGTCTCAGTATGACGTGTGAGCGCCCTCTGTCGGTTACTTTTGGAAATTTTTTTTTTCTTTTTTTACATGGAAAAAAATCCAATGTCTTTCTGACCTTATCGATGCAAACAGAAAATTTTTCCATGCATTCCTTCTTATATTATGAATTTATGACGCACCTGGTATATAATTAATAGATCGCACAATGAAGTCATGTGGTGTCCACATCAGATTTTTTTTTTTTTTTTATTAAACTATGATTCCTTCTTTCAGAATTTAAAATTTAGGTTCAATCCAAATAAAAGTTAAACAGTTTTTAATGATTTATTTTTAAATAATTTTTATAAATTTTTCAAAATAATTTTACATTATAACCTATAAATGTTTTACTGTCATCTTGATGTATTTCTAAGCATATCTGCAAAAAATTAGAGTTTATTGTTCAAAATTTCTCAAGATATACATGAATTTAGATATTAGTGCATTTTGAAATTTGACATATTTGTTGTAAGCAATAATAATGACAGATGTGGTTCATGGTGAATTTCTTTATCTTCATTTTTATTATTAATGAGTAATAAGTATTTATTAATAATACATGAAAAACAGTTTTTTAAATTTATAAAGAATATTAATCTAAAGTTTAAAGACTTTTTTTTTCTTTCATAAGAGTAAATTTTTACCTTTGCCATCTTATTGTCTGCTATTTTACTTAACTTCATTTTACATGCAATGAAATTTTTTTCCCCTTATTTCAAAATTGTGCATCATATATTCATTCAATACTTATGAGTACATCAAACAATGCATCAAAAAATGTACATAAGACATAGTGTCTTCTACTACAAAAATGTTTAACAGCAGCAAAATTTCGTAAAATATTAGTTTTTTATCTTCTTTTCTCCATCTAGCAAAGGCAACAAATAAAAATGATTTTGAAGGTGTTTTATGTCCTAAGATATTTCATGGTTACTGCATAGTAAATTTCTTAAATAAATTATTGCTTACTTTTGAAAAGGCTATTAATTATCATCAAAGATCTTTCTCCCCCCCCCCAAAGAAAAGTATATTTTTATGCAAACATAGGATTTAGAATAAACACATTTTTAAAGTCAAATTGTGATTTTTCAAGACCTGAATTCTAATTAGTATAAATGAGGATTATTGTTATATTTATTTTCACATTATTGTATTTTTGTTACATTTTCTGTTATTAACACCGAAAAATTTCTACTTTTTCCATCAACTTTGCCAAAATGTACTTAAAGCATTGGCACTGTAGCTATCATATTCCTCCAGATTGGATACCTACTCTAGGCTTTGATGAGTTTCTGGCCCTTTTAGTTTAGAAATCTGCGTTTAAAAAATCGTGCATAAATTAGGCTGGTTCATTATTTAAAGCAAAGCACATGGAGGCTATCTGCCTAAGTGGAGGAATGCCTTCATGGAGGACATTCACATTTCACATGTGGAAAATCATGAAAACCGTGCAGCCTACAATTTGCCTGGCTTAGTTTCTGAGACAAACTATCAGCAGTTTTTGACTGCTGGGTTATTAGTAGGACCACTTAAATTAAGAGCCAGGTTTTTAGATTTATAAAGTGTCTTATGTTAACTAATTATTTATTGTGATTTAAGTCTTTACTGTAACTTCTTGCTATATTCCTCACTAGAATGCAAATTAGCTTTGTGTGAATTTAAGCTGAGGATTTTGAATCTTTAATTAAGAGAGTTTCTGGCAATCATGTCTTGCTGTTGGTATTTTTAGCCAACTCTGTTTAAAAATTATATTCCAGCTTTAGCATTCTCATAATAGTTATAATAACAATCCTGCAAATTCTAATTTGCTATGTAATTTGAAAATATTTACGTATATACGCAGCACAAACAGCAGAGTTTTTTAATGCTTTAGTTTTTAAACTACAAATTGAAATGCAAATGAACGCATACATTTGCTGCTACATTGTAGGAAACCAGAATTCTACAATGCTTGGGACGAGAGGTTGTGCAGATTTCAGGACATAGAAGATAAATTATAATAATTAGACTAAAAGTTCAAAATAAATAAGGACATATACAAACAGAAGGATATATAAAATAAAGCCATATGAAAATAAGATACATTAATAGGAATAAAAGATATCTTTCTTTTTTACATGTTTCAAACATTTCTCTGATAGAGGTTTGTTTTAAAACTTTAGAGTACTCCAGAGTAAGTTTTTTTATTTTTTTTTTTTTTTACTATATAGAGTCTTAATCTCTTGGCTCTATTACACGGTTATATTGTTCTAGTAATTTTAGGTATTTTTCACTGTGTTCTAAATTTTTATTAAAAGACATTTTCTCACTCTTATCAAATTCACTATCTGTTTCAGTGTTGGATTCACAGATACATTCCTTTCTTTCCTCCTGCAGTTCCTGCCTCCAATTCACAGATACATTCCTTTCTTTCCTCCTGCAGTTCCTGCCTCCAATTCACAGATACATTCCTTTCTTTGCTTTGTAGCATCATTACCTTGTTTCATATTTTTTGAACCAGGAAAATAATGGAACATAATTTTTGTTCTTTGCTAGCTCAGGAATTACAATGGATTACATAACAAAACCTATGGTCTTTACTTCTTTGCAAGCTGTGCATAATGCACACAACAATCAATGACAAATGATAAATATGTTATCACAACATGCTTGATCTTCTTCTATATACAACATGGTGTGTCCACCAATTGCTAAGCGTTAAACTTGTTGAACACTGGTAGTTCAACTTGATTTTTGATTCCAGGTGAACAGGCTGATTGTATAGACATTTTCATGGCTCTTCCTACGTTTAATGTGGATACGAAACAGATTCCCATAAAAAGTTGTCAATGAAGGCATTGATTTCCTTAGGCACATAGCCTTAGCATGTTTCACCATGATCAGATAAACCAAAGCAATATACCATGTTGTATTGTAAGATGATGACCTTTCATTATGTTTCCACTTTTTAGCCACTCGATGGCATATCAGAATGCTGGGAACATGTATTGATTTATCAATCAGCAAGAAGTCTTAGATGCTAAAGAATTGTGATGTGATGTATGTTATCCTGGGTATGTTGATATTTATCGGATTAAAATCCTTTTGCTTTGTAAAAGAATTTTACAAGGAACTGTGTTTGAATTGGAAGATTCTGTTGAACTGTAATTTTTGTATTCATACCGAATGAGATACATTCTGCAAGAGAGGAAGGAGAAAAGTGTAATCATGTGTCTAATGAACAATACCCTTTGCATGTGCATTGTTTATAATAGAGTCTCTAACAAATGTTCTACTAAAATTAAATTATTTTCCAAATTTAGATGTTAACAGCTATTGCAAAAAATTTAAAGTCCCCTTTTAATTTTTCCTTAGTGATTTCTCCTTCCTCGATGTCAATAAAAAGGGTCTTCTCTTATTCAAGGAAAAATATGTGAATGATATTTATTTTAAAGTAATTCCAAATAGTATGATACTTATAACAAGCTGTGTTAAAGCCAAAATGAAGAGAACAATTAATTATAATACATCTATGAATTTCTGCAGAAAATGAGGTAAAATATATAAATTTTTCTAATGCACGATGTCTACCAATATAATGTTTTATTTTATTAGGAAAATTAAGTGCATATCAGATGGTGAAGAAAATATTTTCGAAGCCTTGAATAATATTTTCCAAACTTTTAAATGTTAGCATAATAATAAATGTATAATCATAATTCATGAATAATTAGTTGACTTAAAATTGCAATAGTTCAATTAGTGAAAGATCTGCTGAAGTACAAAAACTATAAACACAAAACTAATTTTCTCTTGTGAATATAACTACATTGGCATAGAATAGTTTATGGTATTAAACTTTTATTAGTTTCATTACAATGTGTTTTTAAAGTTTAGTTTTTATAATTAAGTTTTTAATCAATACACATAATTTAATACCTTTTATTTTAGATATTAGAGTTAAATGCTATGAATGTAAAGATGACATGGATGTTATGTTTGTTATCAAATGTAGTAAATTTCATTGAACTTAGCTTGCCTGCATATACCAACAGCTGGAATGTTACAAGCATCAGCAATACTGAGGCAACATTTTAATGTAAAAGGATGCTTTTGTGAGAATTTACGTTTAATTCTAAATTTATATGAGAGATTGCTGAGGTTTTTAGTTTAAAATTTAAACTGTCATTTATATTTAGTCCCTGAAAAATCAGTGATTTTATCAGTTCTTATTTTGAGATAAAGTAAATTAGAATTATACTACTCTGTTTCATAAGTACATCTTTTCAATAACACACTTCAAAATCTTTCTGAGCTGTATAATTTTAAAAATTCTACAGGCAAATTATGTAACTACAAAATAATTTAAATTGTATATTTTGAATGTGTAAAATGTGTATGAAAGGGCCAACTATTTTTAGTGTTCCAGAAAGTTTTCTTAAGGAAAATTTAGTGTGTGTTGTCCTGATTGTGAAACATATCCATTTGAGTATTCCAATTCTGTCAACATGTATTGTAGCTTTATATCCACTATTTCATTAGAAAATTGTCTCTGGAGCTCTTGCCTTTACACAGGCAACTAGTATTCTTATACTATCAATATCAGCTTGCAATATTCTGGTGGCTTGGTAGGTCTGTACTGTAGTGTTTTTGAATCATTTTAAACAGTAACGAAAACAAACATATTTTACATTCTAAATTGGGAAAGAATTCATACCTAATCAAAACAGAATAAAGCAACGAATAGCGGTATCATAAAATTAAGAGTCATCAAAATTATACTAACCAAGTGAACGAAGAGTTAAAGGCTGAAATAAAAAATCTTTTAAATAATTTAAAAAAAACTAAATATTCTACAAATTCAATCCAACAGACAAAGCAGCTGCCTTGTTTGTTTACATTAGCTACGTCACTTTAACCCTGAGGTTAGCGGAATAAATACCTTTGAAAATGCTAAACAGGCTTGAAATTTAGCATTTTGTATTTGAAATGTTTATATAGAAATTTATTATTTACAAATAGAGATTATTCATAATAGTTGCGTTTAATAACAACGGCAGAAAATATGCTACCGTTCAGCCACAGTATTTACTGCTTGTACTGTGTGAAAGTACTGCGACTACTACGCTGGATGTCTCTCGTCCGTTAGCGCCGTATTGTAGTTGTGACGTAAAAGTTATATTGTAAGTATTAACGCTGTTAAAGTACGTAATACTTGATTATAATGAAGTGAAAGATGGTTTTGACACTTTGTTGTTATCAAATAATACTTAATTACCTTTCCACATGTAAGATAGTATTTTTTTTTTATTTGTGTTGTGTTGCATGTAGCGTTCATATTAAATGCCGTTGTATTTTGTTGATTAGGATGTAATATGAATAAGAACTGAAAAGATTGTTATATTGGATTGTAAAAAGTTGATTTATGCATTATCTGTAATAAGTCACACATTGTCTGAGAATTATACAGGGTATGTAGAATAACTTAATTTTTTACATTGCCAATTTCAAAATGGCGCGCGACACCTTTGCTACACAGCGAAATCAGAAAGAAGCCTTATTGCTCAGCTTTCAGTATTGGTATTAGTATATTTTGCTTTGGGTTGTGTAAATGATGGTAAGTGATAAATTCCTCAAGTACTGATGTGCAAGGTAAGAATACGTAAGTATCAAATTGAAGTGTCTGATTTAATTTGCAGAATTAAGTAACGGCGTCTAAATAATTTCAATATTTTTTTTGCCATTTGTCTGTAATTAATTAACCCTGAAATTTTTGTTAAATTCAGCATTTCTTACTTATCTATAGGTTAAAATGATATTAATTTTTCTTGTTTTTCTTGATTGAAAGTATGAACAGGTTAATTTTTAGAAACTTGTGATACAAAAATGTGATTTGAAAGTACTATTAACTGTTCCCAGAACAGCAATTTAGAAGTCACATGCTAATTGTGTTTAGGTGTATTTTCTGTGCATTATCACATAGCTGAAATAAAAGCAAGTATGTAAGATTTAACCAATAGTAGTTCTGTAATTTTTGTTACTATCTCCTCTCGAAATAATTATTTAGTAAACATACTAATTCAAGAAATGAGACCATTATTAATGTATTTTTGTTGCTTTTTCATATAATGTTTTGAGAACATACCACATGCAGATTTTACACATTTATTTTTATATTTACTCTATGCATTACAGTCAAAAGTATTAAGAAAAGTTAAAAAATCATGTAACTTAAGTATGCACCTAACATGCATTAAAATATTGAGTCCTTTTCTAATTATATAACATGCTGTAAATTTTCACCACCAGTTGAGCAGTTTTCATGAATGATAGTTGCAGTGTTAAATGTAAATTTCCTTTAACCCACTAAACTTACAAAATTATTTAGTTTCAATCATGAAATTCTTTATTTGCGTAGCTTTTATTATCATGATTTGAACAATTACTATTGTTTTCATACTGTTCACATCAGAATTTTTTTTAAAGAAAATGTATGATTGAAGCATAAAAAGAACATGAAAATACATGTGATAAAGTCATTCATTTTGAAGTTGAATATTCTTCCTTATAAATATGAATATTTAATCCCTATGGTTTCACTATAATTTTAAATAAAATTAATATAGTTAATTAAGATATGCGAGCTCATATTGTTAAGTGTTTCGTTAGTGGTACACTAGGCCATGTATGCAAATACTATAACATTAAATTATTTTATTAAAAGTAATAAAACTCTTGCTGTGAAAAAATAATTTATTGCATCTGCTAAAAAAAAAAAGAGACATGGAATTAAGGAGGAAAATCAGTTTTTAAATGCAAATGATGTTGCTGGAATTCTATTGAGTTTAAATGATGGTGAGAAGTCGGTGTTTGTCTGATAGCTTTAAGGTGTAAAAAATCATCAAGTCTGTTCACACTTGTTTAACATGATTTAAGATGGTGCCAGTCAGAAAAGTAAAAATTGCGCATCCGTGTGTGTAGCCGATTCCACAAAACTGTCCCCGATGTTTGCTTCGTTATGATTGGTCGTCTCTTGTTCTGATGTAGCAAAGTTTGATACTGAAGCTCAGCTTAGGCATGATTTTAAAACCTTCATGTTGAATGAACCTTTTTATACCACTTTACGCTGTCCTGAAAAAGTTCGGCTATTTTGGGTCAGCCTTTCATATCCTCAAAATTATGTATACAATTCATAGTGAAGTCTTAGTAGTCGACAGCTTGCAGTGTATCAGTCGCATTTGCTCTGTAGCTATCTGTAAAAATATTTTTATTATTGACATTTTCCTCAGTTAGGTTTGAATAAAACGAGCACAAACAGCAACAAAAAAACTTCATTTGGTATACATCCTACTCTTCTGAAGTGTTATTTTAAAAGAACATGGCCATGTTATTTCTTCCCCCCTCAAATTTTGGAGAATAGATTTTCATCTGTTTCAGTAATTTTCTTGCATTTGGCAAATTTAAATTCTACAGGATATCAAAACTGTTAAGATATATTTTACGCATATAGCAATTCCAATTCACTGTTATAGTTTAATTTGAAGGTGACTTTACTTGACTCGTGTCTGCTTTTGACTTCATATCTATATATATATATATGGTTGTAGCAAAAATTTTCCACCAAAAAAAGTTCTTAATAAAGTTAAGAGGGTGGGAACCATAAAAGCAGCATCCTTAGTGCAGGTAGTAATCACCACACAAATCTGATTTTCTGCTAACTTTTTGGTGGTTTTTCAAAGTTTTCGGCCCGGAAACATGGTGGCCACGAATCCAAAAACAGATTTCCCTTATTTTGGGCATCCTCAGCATAATGGAAAATAGCACCAGCAAGATGTACCTGCAGGTGTGGAAAAGGGTAGAAGTCCAAAGGAGCGATGTGGTGGGTGTGCCAAAAGACATTTCCAAGTCCGTAAACAGTCCAGCCGATCTTAATGGAACATTACCTTTATGCACCAGAAGTCAGTTCAACATTTTTCTTTGATAGCAGCGTCAACACGGACTAGCATTTCAATGTAAACCTGACTGTTGAGGATTTTACCTTTTTCCAGATCCTCTTTGTATATAATACCATGGCAATCTCGCCAGATACAAAGCATGATCGTTTTTTAGTCAAACTGCGCTTTACGACCCTGCTGACATTTTGACACAGGCTCACCAGGTGCAGAGCAACCACGTTTTCGGCCTGCATTGTTGAGGTAAATCTACTTTCCATCACACATGATGATTTTATCTAGAATTTTGTCCTTATATTGAGTTAATTAGTGCAAGCTTGTACATGTTTGACCTTATCTGCTTAAATCAGCTCGTGCACCACCCAGAGATTGAACTTGTACATCAAGTTTATGAGATGCATAGTACGACTAATGCACATGGCACTGTCTTAACTCCTTAGCAAACTTCCAGGTTTTTTGCATGCTGATCCTTTTCCACAAGTTCCTGGAGGCGGTCCTCATCAACGTCAGTGGGCTCGGCCAAAGTGCTCTACTCCTTGAATGACTAAGTCCTTGTTTTTGAACTTTTAACGCCAAACCTTCACAGTGTTGTATGATACGACATTAGTATTTAAAGCTGTACATATGATTTGGTGACATTCTGTAGCTGACTTTTTACAACAGAACTGAAAGTTAACGATGGTTCTAATATGGTAGCATGATGGTTCCATTTCGGATACCTTGTACTTAGTGATAACAATATTTTATTGTAAGTTTCACATCAGTGTTCTAAAGCTAGTCTCTGTCTTTCAGATGCCAAAATTGGGTTCACAGTTTTTCCGTCATGATCATAAGCTTCAGTATTTGGTAAAAACTAAAAGATTTCGTATGTTTGAATGTAAATAGTTCCTCAATCTTTAAAGCATTTGATGGTAGTTTCTCCACCAGTTGGCAATTATAAAATGTGTCTCATTTTGTGGATAAAAATTTAACTGTAAACTGTAGAAAGGAAGTTTGAATAGTGATGAGTTGTGAAATTTTATACGATTCTTTCTGTTACATCAATACCTTTGTGCAGTTCGAGTTGAAAAAAATTAGTGTACTTGTCTATATTTGGAGTGGTGTTCTGTTAATCAAAAGTTTCGATTTTTGTATAGCACTAAATAATAAAAGAGCCTGTTAATATTTAATTATTATTATTGGAGGTGCTAATGCTACAAGAATCAATATGATATTTATAAATTTGCGGGACTAATTTCAAAGATTTAAATATAACCTTCTTCTGAAGAAGATTCTATATTTTAACTCGTATTTAAATATTATTTTGTAATTTTGTTTTCGTAGTCATTTAGTTTCTTTTCGTCCCCCTCCCTTTCACCTGGGTTTAGATTTTTCGTTGCTCAGTCTTTCAGGTGTTACAGTTGTTATGAAGAATTTATAACACTGACAGTTACTAATACTTTAGTATCTTTTACTTTATAAAAGTGACCCCCCCCAAACCAAAAAAAAATACAGCATTTGCTTTGTGTAAAAGGTATAGAAAACTAAAACTACAGTTCTGAAAAAGCAGACCAGTTAGAGCAGTACAGCTGGGTATTTTAAATTTTTTATATCAGTCACACCACACATTGTACTTTTCTTTGGACGGTGATATAGAAGTATAGCTGTAAGAGAAACAATCAGCTTCATTCCTGAAGTGTAATCCTCTGTCAAATTTCCACTGACTCAAAAAATAATCGCTGTATCTAATGTTCTGATATGTAAATTTTAAACAGCTATTTACTCACAACCTTAAAATTTATTTGCAGCATCAATCTCATTTTTGCTACAAAGAAAAATGGAAGCAATTAAAGAGCATCAGTATTTGGCATTAAAATGCTGACATCCCCAAGTGCTGAATGTCTTGATCTGAAGACCTTCAGTTCATCTGTTTTGGTAGTGATTTCCTTGAGTGTAAATTAAGTGCTTCAATTTGTGATAAGTATTTTTTTTAATTGCTGTAATTTATTACCTCTGGCAAAATATGAGTATTGAATGACTGCTTGCACTAGTAGTAAATTCAATAATTGTTGTAAATGTGGCCCAGCATCCATGAAACCAATTTCCTGTTTTCCTCAATCCATACGTTATTGATCGACATATCTCTAGCACTGAACTCTTTGTCAACTTCTAATGCTTTTTCTTTTAAGAGTACTTTCCGGAGTTGGAAGTATTTGCTTTACCTTCAAAAGCAACTATAGAATTTTAAAAAAGGTCATTGGTGTGTCTCGTATTCTAGAAGAAGCTGCTACCGTTAATGGTGATTTTTCGTAAGCATTCCTTATCTGTTTTTTTCTTTTTGTGTCCTTGTTATAACCTTTGTATAAGCATTTTTAAATAATTTTTATCCTGTGTTGGGAAAATATTTTATAAAATTTAGTTAAACTTCATAAATTTAAAAATAAAAATTTCAGCTAAATCGATTTTTGCGATTCTCATTAGTTATTAGTGATTGCGGGTTAGCAATTGCTTTTCGAGTTGTTACCAAACAAGCATTGGCAGTATTATCCGATACCATAAATTTGCTACAAACACTGTGATAAAAATTTGCATTATAATGGGGTTTGATCCACATAGCTTAACAAAAAAAATATTGCTACATTGAAATTTGTGGCATCCATAACTGAGCTATTACCAATTAAATTTGTTACTGCCAACACTCCATAAATTCTGTTAGATACGAGTTCAGGTGCTGTCTCACAGTACCTCTGTGGTTTTTATTTCATAGCTTTTCAGAATCCGGTCTGCATATGACTCTAGTTTCAGGTTCCATAAAGTTATATTGATGGTTTCCTTTAAAATGTTGAAAAGCTGCCATCTTCTAATTTAACAGTTTTGTAGCCGGCCAGAAACAGTTTCTTTGAAAAACATAGCTTTCTGATCAGGTACTGCTACAAGAAAACATTCCTTGCCAAGTATTTGCCAAAAACTCATTGCTTGGGAAATATTTAGCTGCAGTTACTTTTTTGTTTCATGATTAGAGTTTCAGTGATTTTCCTAGATTGTTTGTGCAGATACTGGCAAAAACATTTTTGCATGTGATAGTTCCAATTTGCGGTTGCTTTTAGGGTAAAGTCTGTGTGCCGTTGACATCACGGACACGGGACCGAGTTCATCGGCGGTCATGCCATGCAACTATTGCACTTATCTACTTGTAGCAGTATTGCGTCACTGTTTTGACAAAAACATAGCCGCAGTAAAATTTTCGTTTGATGAAAGAAGCTTATAGTGTCTTTGTTCATCAGCAAATTCCTTATTTTCCTCATTTTAGCAAAATGGTTTTAAAAAAAAAACTAATAGTACAAATAAAGTAATTCTAAACTCCGAACTATTTGCCATTAACACTTTACCGATATTGCAAAATAGCACCACCTATTTATTATATCGGCAACTGATATAAGCCGCGATATTTGAGAACAGCAACAAGTATTTATATCTGCAATCGACATAAAAATCAGAACTTTTATGTTTTGGCATTCATGGCCCCTGTAACCATTAAGTACCATTTAATTGTTCTCAAACTTTGCCATCTTTCAAAACTAGCCTAGTAAAGTTATCTAATTTGCAATATTTTGTTTAAAACTGTAGAAATTGAAAAGATTTATATGTCCAATATTGAGCAGTACATTGGAAGGCATTGCTGAGTGAGAGGACTGAAAAAGAAAAAATGAACGTGGTAAGTTTTTCCACAAATATCATACCAGTGGTGTAGTATATCAGTGTCCAATGTAGATGTATTGAATTCATAATGAGAAAATTCCGACAGAAGATAAGTTTGAAAGGAGAGCTTTTCAGATCTTAGTATGTAAGGCAGTTGTTAGTTTGGGGCTGAAGAACCAGTATCACAATGATGATGATGAGAGCCAATTAGATTTACACCAGTCATGTGACAGCTGAAAATAAGAAGTTAGAAAATGGAAATTTATAAAATTAGTCGGAAAACGATTTAGCTTTCGGGTGTTTTGCTGTAGGGGATATCATTGGGGGCTCGAAAGAGACGGAATCAAAGAATTCCATGTTGTATTGTAGTAATAAATAAGATTTTAAAATTGAATAAGTTTGCTGAAAAGGAAAATTATAGAAGTACGAGCTTGAAATGATATGTTAAGCAGATATATTCTTCAAAAGTAGTGGAAAAAAACAGTATTAAGTAATATGATTAATAGTCAAATTATTTCGAGTTTTTGAAAAGTGGTGTAATAACTTCCTATCCAGATGATTATTTTCTGAGATTTGACTGCGTTAACTCTCATGATAGTTTCATGCATTTATTGATAGATTGAAATATTAAATCTGTTTTACTTAAAAGTTTTGTAAATTGAAAAATAACTTTTTCTGCAATATATATGTGTTTTCTCTATTAGTACTTATATTTAAGTAGCTTTTTATTCTGTAGTTAAATCACTTTCTGTAATAATTAATGAGTCAAGCCTTTAATAATTATGCTAGTTAAACTTATGCAATTTTATCAGTAGTTTTTTCTTGTATTTTTAAAATTTATTATATATTTTTCAATTTTCTTTTGCTTGTAGAGTTTGTAAAAAGTATCTAACTCCTGAAAATGGTGGCAAAAAATCTTGAAGTAGGAGATCTTGTTTGGGCAAAAATGAAAGGCTTTCCAGCATGGCCAGCCAGAATAATTGAACCTCCAGCAAAAGCAAGTAAACCCAAGAAAGCGCACCATTATGTTTATTTTTTTGGTTCAGATAATCATGCATGGATAATGGATGATAACATTGTACCACATACAGACAGTATGCTGGAGGAAGCTAGTAATAAAAAGCGTTCACCTGCACTTCAGCATGCTATTGAAGCTATTATGAATTACAATAAAAACAATGTGAAGAAAGATAAACCATCAACACATAAAGCTGATAAGGCAGATGGTCATGTAGCAAAAGATTCTTCTAAAAGCAAATCACCTCAAATTATCAATAATGTTACAAAAAAGCGTGAGAATAAAGTATCAAAAAAAATTCAACCTTCCAAAAAAGTTACGGTGTTAAAAATCAATAAGAAAACACCAAGGAAACGTCCATCATTTGATGAATCTAATAATAACATCGGCGAACCTGTATCTCCCAAAAGGAACAGGGTAACTAATGATGATTATTCTTCACTACTAAACAGTGTTCCACCCAATGTTAGTTACACTCATATTCCATCATATGATGATCATGTGTCTGCTCATCCATCTCCTTCAATTTTGGGTAGGCCAGCTTATGTTGAAAGACAACCTACTCCTCCTCTTGATATTGAAACGATCAGTGAAACCTTGAAGACAAAGCATGTGACACCAACTGAGAAAAAAGTTGGCTTCTTAGGGTTGGGCATAATGGGACGAGGTATTGTTAAGAATTTGTTAAATTCAGGACATCATGTAACAGTTTGGAATCGAACCCCAGCAAAAATGGAAAATTTTATAAGAGCTGGTGCCCATAGAGGTATGACTCCAGCAGATGTTGTTATAGCTTCTGATATAACATTCTGCTGTGTTTCTGATCCAGAGGCTGCAAAATCTCTGGTCTTTGGAAATTGTGGTGTATTGAAAGCTTTAGAAACTTGTGGTGATGTTGGAAAAGGCTACGTGGAAATGACTTCTATCGATCCAGATACGTCTCGAGAAATAGCTGAAGCCATATCTACTAATGGAGGCAAGTATCTTGAAGCTCCAATCAATGGTTCAAAGAAACAAGCAGAAGAAGGCACTTTATTTATACTAGCTGCTGGTGACAGAGCTTTATTTGCAGATTGTGAAACTTGCTTTCATGCAATGGGAAATCATGCATATTATATTAGTTGTGAAGTAGGAAATGGTTCAAAGATGAACCTTATTCTTAGTATGCTTCTTGGAACAACGTATGCAGCGCTGTCTGAAGCAATGGCTTTGATAGAAAGAGCAAAACTTTCGCAGGATGACTTTTTGGAGATTCTTACATTAGGTAGCTTACATTGTCCAGCACTGATAGACAAAGGTCACTCAATACTTGTAAGAAATTTTTCGACTAATACACCTCTGAAACATATGCAAAAAGACTTGAATTTAGCCCTGATAATGGGCAATGAACTTGAGCAGCCTATGCCTATTGCTGCTGCTACAAATGAAGTCTATAAGCATGCGAAGCTCCTCAGATACTCTGATCATGACGTTTGCTCTGTTTATATGGGTGCAAAATATTGAAAGCAGACTGTTATTGTGTTGTTATTTACAAATGTTTCTCAAGAGAGAGATTTTTGCTTTTTTGCAAAATTCACTGTAACTGTTAACCGTTAAAAGTGTAATTTGCAAATCTCATTTTATGATTCTTGTGGATTATTGAGTAATCACATTGTGGGACCATTGTGATGCATTCACTGTCGTCGTCCTTTTAAATCATTAAACTTTTATTTCGTGTCCATCAGTTCTTTTACCACTTTAAAATCATTTTAGAATATCCAACAAAGTCGCAGATGTGTCAAAAAAATGAGATATGTTCTTTTCATAACTATTTTGAATCTGTATATGAATTAATATCCGTATCAAATAAATAGTCAATTTATCATAAAATAAATTGCACTGGGATTTTTGTGTATTTGTGAATATATTCATTAGTGTCCAAAATAAAGATTACATAAATATTTTATGTGTGTATTTAGGCCTTTTGTTTTAAATCAGAAACAGATTGTTTTCAGATTACCTGCAAATAAAATGTTAATGTTTGTTTATCGTGAATTATTAGGTTGGATAGAGCAAATTGTTGTATGCCCCTTTTGAATTCTGAAACTTGTTTTCATGCAGTAGCTTATTAAATAATCTGTCTTGTCTGGTTTTAAGCAATATATATATAGGCTGTTCGACTAGTTTGTAAATATTTATTTTCTTATGTTTTAAGGTATTTATTTGCACGGTTCGCAGCATAATCTCATTTTAATAGTTTTAAAAGGGGACATATATTGTTACAATTATTTCATGTTCATCAAGCTTATAAATACAGAAATACTGGTACTTACTATTTTGAGAAAGTATGACTTTTTTTTTATCATGTTCCAGAAAAAAATTATCGAAATACTCTTGATTCTGCAGAAAATTTCCCACATTTCCTTCCATTGGAGCAAAAGCCTATAAGCTCTTATTTTAAGATTCGGTGTATTAAAAAAAGACGTTTAAAAATTATTCAAGCTTGATATACTATGAAAAGAACATTATGAGAATGATTGCTATAACTGAAGAATTGTTTATGTGCATGATGTTAGAGTTTGGCACATGCTGAAAATTTTTGACGTTTGTACTAAAAACAATGTGGAATCAGATACATGAATAAACTGGATAGATGTTTTGTTAAATATGTTATTTCGAGTTCAGGATTGATACTAAGAAGTGGATTACTTATATGGTTAATAAAGCTGCAATTTTTAATTTACACAACTGCTGATGTACAGTTTTTTTAAATTCATTTCGTACTATTTAAAAGATTTTTCATACCTTGAATTCATCATTGGCTGCCACAATAATGGGATGTTTAAAAATAAAATGTATATCGGAATTTTAATTATTAATATTGCAAAAATTATTTTATAGACATGTGTTTTCAAGCATTGACTTTCAGAAGTTGATATATAGCTTTGAAACACTAATGTGAATTGGGGAAATTAACAGATATAAATGCTAAGGAATAACATGAATGAGCAACATGAAATTTTTTGTTTACCATTCTGTCATGGGAAAATAACAAATTATAGCATGAATGAGCAACATGAAATTTTTCTGATTATCATGGGAAAATAACAAACAACTGAATTAAAAACCAAACCAGAAATCTATATTTACAGTTTCTGTGTCTCTCAAAGTTTTTATTATTATTATTTGGTACATTTTAGAAAAATTTCATCTTTGTTGGATCAAGGTACTTATATTAGGTATTATGAAATGCAAATCACAAATACCAGATCCCTTTCAGGTGGCATATGTGCATATGTTTGTTCAATTTGAAATAATCAGTGTTGTCTGATTTTGCTGTATAAGTATTGCATGACCTCCCCCCCCAAAAAAAAAGATTAAATAGCATTTGGGTAAAACGAAATGCTTCTCATCTTATTAATATAAGTGTAAAGCAGTAGCTGGGTATCCAATATATAGTATAATACAGAAGATTAGCCTATGTGCAGTATAGATGATTGCTAAAACAAAGTAAGGCATTCTTCCTTTAGGGTTTGACAGTCAAAGGTAAGTTAGCAAGCTGATAGTCAGTATGAGGTAGGTAAAATGTATTTTCTACTTAAAAGAACATTATGAACTGCTGACAGGTTATACACATATACATTGTGGTTAGATTAGCTTTTTATCAGGATAATTTTGAACAAGTGCAGCATTTGCTTTTAGGAGTGACCATTTTAGCTGTTTGATTTATGCAAGTTTGGGAATATTATAAAAATTCAGTAACTTTATGATTGAAGTTTTACTCAAACATTAATCTATGTGCACCACATTATAGCTGAATTGAGAAGACTATCAGTGATAATTCCTTTCAAATTTAAACAAACAGAATAAGCTGCATATAGGTTTTCATAGTTTTTCTCATGTGTAATGTAATACAAACTTGTCAGTAAAGGTATCCCGCCTCAGGCAGATAGGCATTATGTATATTATACTTTAAACAATGAACCAATATCAGTTAAGTGTTTACCCATGTGTTTCAGATTGATCTGTTAGTCAGTGTGTGTGTGTGTGATTGAGTTGTAAACTCTCAGACATATTTCACTTTTATATATTTTTAGGGATTTTAAAGACATTTTAAACGACAGTAATGGTGAAGAACATATTGAAATTTGGAGGGATCTGAATTAATGAGCAAGGTATTATTTTTATGCTTTAGAAATCCCCCCCTCCAAATTTAAGCTTTAATTGATAAATTTTGTGAGTAATTGCTGAGCATCAACTGCACATACTTATCCATGCATTTGCGATATTTTTAAGAGATGATAAATAATCGGTGGCTTTGATGAAAGAATAAAAAATGTTGTGTTTTATAAGTGATCCTTGGGTGGGTAGGTAATCAGTTATTGCAAAGCAAAGGATGCTGCCTGAAAGAAATGTGAATATTTGCTGCTGGAGTTTTTGAGAAAGTCTGATCTTGTACACAGAGTTCATCCATATAAAGTTCCTAGAATTAATCTTGGACAAAACTGACATGGTTTGCAGTTGTTGGTTCCAAATTCATAAAGTAATGAGAATGTAAAAATGTGTTTATAATTTGATATTTCTATCCATGTTGCAGAAATTTATCATGCAAAAAGCAAAAGATTCATTCATTTATGATTAGAACACATTTTTTGTTGAAGCCATAATATACAAAACTAATTTTCGTATTGATATCTATATAATAAATTAATTTGGTACTCCTCTGTTATCAGGACCGCATTCATAAATATATGTTTGGATGTATGTATGCATATATACATACATTTCTGAATCCAGTGTAGATAACAGAACGGTACCATAAATTCTTCCCCTTTTTTAATCTAATATATAAGGTTGAACTTTATCTTATAGTACCTCTAAGATGTTAAAATTTGTTAATACTCTGGTAATTATTTTATATCATGAACAGATTCCACGTAAACTTATATCTTGTTATGAAGTCTCCCTTTCATTACCAAAAGGACATGAAAAAGTATAGCACATTACATTCTGTCAACGTAATTTATTTTTACACAAGAGTAACATATCTTGCATAATATTCAGAAGAAAAATATGGTGTGCATGTTTTTCTTAGTGTTTCATTTTAGCTGTTGGAACTTTCTTGGCAATTTTTTGCAATTAGAAATGGTTTTTCTGCATGCATAGAGTTCTTAGTGAGATAAATGATGTTACGGGAGGTGTTCCGTGTGTGAACATAAAATGTTACTGCTGTGGATTTTTCAAAATAATTAGTTATGAATTTACACTTTCATTATATTAACCTAAGAAAATATTCATGTATCACTGTCATCAATTAAAATTTAAAAATTATAAATACAATGAAAAAAAGATAACATTAAGCATTTGAATTTGTTAAAACATGCGAGTACATTTGTGTAATAATCTGTAGTTTCCTGAATAGGTATAAATCATATATATTTATCAATACCAATTGGATGTATCTATTTAAACATGCAGTGCTTAGATATAAATGCAGCCATCTTGATGCAATTTGGTGAAAATGTAAAAATAACTTATCAGGTGCACATTGCAGACTATTATGTGTGTTTATTTTAAAAGTATTCCCAAGCTGTTAGTATTTACTGTAAATTGACAACCTTATGAATGTATAAAAAACACTTTTTTAATTAATTTTTTAAATAAAACTTCTAATTTTTGAACTATTATAAGCTACATTAAAAGTGCGAAAACATTTTTCGCAAAGCCCTTTTCTGATTTTTTAGTGCTGTTCTGCCCATATACATAGTTATCTATTTTCTTCTAAAAATATCAGAGAATTGCACTAACATGACATTGTCTACCTACCAGATGTATCACATCATTGATGCCTTTAGTAATTTCGTGGCAAGATACCGTGTTCCTGTGGAACTTTTACTTTGCTTACCTTTATCATGGCAAATTCCATGAGCAATATTTTAAAATCGAGTCTAAGGTGAAATTCATTATTTTTTTGTCTGTTGGAACCTGAACTACAACAAAAGAGCAATACTTGACTGAAGGTTTGTTAAAAGCATGGTTACATCAGTCTGAAAATTTGGCTATTTCTACCTAGGTAGTTACTATGGTACATAAACATACAACAGACTAATTATTAGAACAAAAAAAATCGAATTGTTTAGAAGGATAATCATTAAGTATCAGTGGTAATGTTAAAATTAAAATATCCAGATTGGTTTAAATTTTGAAACAAGCATGCTTGAAAGCGTTGCTTAAGCATTCCATGATGTTTTTAAAAACAGAACTTTATTTTATACTTTGCATGCAATATGATGTAAGGTTAAAATGTTTCATGGGCATTAAAACTGAATCAAAAAATAATGAGATTGATGTTAAGTAGTTTCCATTCATTCAGTGTTTTTTAAATGTCTTTTGACATTCTCGTAATTTCTTTCCTTCTGTAAAATTTTGTCACACAGCCTCTGTTTACATCTTCCAATTCAGTTCAGGAATCCGCATTTTTACCTAATGTTTAAGTTGGATGGAAATTTTTTAATTCAATGCAACACTGTCCCTGTTTTCATTTACACAGTTAGTCATCGTGAAGACTACAAAAAAATAAAACATTGGCAAGCTATATCAGCTATTATGGTCAAAATACCATAGTAACCCAGCATATCATAATTTCAGTTCTCCTTCATCTTAGTTACAAGATCTTGAGTTTTCTGATAACATCATTCCATAGTATTGCACCAAAAGGCCTCAGGGTACTGAAGGAAAGAATGTTTTTTAGTGAACTGGCTTGAAAAGAAGATAAAATAATTCTATGACAAAAATCCTTGCACTCTAGGGAAATTCCGAACTAAAAAATCATTCTTTTGGGGGTGGTATGCAACAAATTGTCAGTTTCACATAAAACAACCATCTGTTGGCTATTTATGTAAGAAACTCTCAGAAGTATTAAGAATCATAGAGATTAATATTCAAAATTTGATGAATAAATGTAATGCATTGCACCCTTACCACAGTGTTTCACTACATATGGAACTGAGATACACATTTGGGAAGAGAATCATTATTTACCACCTAAATTAATAAAATGTGTACAAAGAAAACAAAGTCCATTAAATTGCAGTTTTACATTCTAAATTTCTTGCTATGTTATAGACATGAATAAAACACCTTAATAATATACTACCTTGTATATTAATGTTAGTGTATACCGTTGTAGGATTTTACATTTCGGACATTCCGTGTAGAAGTAGTTGAAACAACATAGAAAAATACTTTAAATAAGAAAATGTAAATAATTAAGCTCAGTTTGTATACATTTTTTTTTTTTTTTTGGATCCTTTCGAAACTTTACTCATATAACGGTAAATTTTAGTTTTGGGATCAACAGTTTATGAAACCATTTTTCTGCCATCATCAGAAGTATTTACAGATGGAGAATTTGTGAAAAAACTGTTTAATTAAATTTGAATCTGCATCAGTTAATAGTGCAGCGTTTTTTGAAATTTTAGAAGTATTTACAGATGGAGAATTTGTGAAAAAACTGTTTAATTAAATTTGAATCTGCATCAGTTAATAGTGCAGCGTTTTTTGAAATTTTAAATCACACTAAGGTGGAACTTTCTGAAATCTCTGATGAATTGTTTTTTATTCTTATGTCATCAATAAATTCAGATATTTTACCATCTTTATGATTATATTGCTTATGATGTGTCATATTTATTTGAGAAACGTGTAAAACAGTGTATTGCAAAAGGATAACCAGTGGTTCAAAACACAGCTGTAGTGGTTAATGGTACATCTCCATTGATTATGAAAAAAAAAAGTAAACTCTGGGAATTCAAACTAAACTTTGTAAGAAAATGTTGAGGAAGACCTTGATTTTAACATATGTCCTGAGAATTTAATGGGAGAGAGAGATTCATTGGTGCAAAAAAGGGAATTCAACGAATTTAAATTATCACATACTTTTAACTTTATCTATAGAAAGATGAGCAGAATACATTTCGTACAGTTATCTGGAATTCAGTGATTAGTGAAACTAGATACTAATTAGCTTCACCTAAAATCTGTTGTTGAGGGGAAACCAACACAAATATCATCAGTATGATTTTATGGTGTGACATTGTTCCCTAATATTTCTATTCTTATGAATGCATTGAAACAGCAAAGGAAATGCATTTCTGATTTAATGGCATATATCAACATCTTAAATGATATTATTCTAGATCTTAACTGCAAACTAACAGTGCATGTCCCTTTCTAACCTGAGAGTAACTAATAAAAAAAAATACAATCAGGTATGTTTAAAGTTATATCAAGAAACTACAGTTATCATATTTTTAGAACTTTCGAACATCCTTTTGATAATTCGTATAAAAGGACTCGACCCATATTATAACTTTTAATTGAAGGATTTATATTGCAATAAACTTTTAAAAAACTCTTTTTGGGGGGGGGCTTTACCTAAAATTGAGAAAAATCGCAGCTTTATATTCACATTTATTTGGGAGCACTTATGTTTATGAGTGTTTTTAAATTAAAAAGCCAATTTCTCATAGAAATCATCTATCATATGAGACTCTTAACCCTGTTTATAACAATCTGCTGAATGCCCTTTTAGCTAATTGAAAACCTTCACCAAGTGCTCACCCTTAAAAGTTACCTTTACTGTGGTGGTCAGTTTTTGCCTTAAAATAACTATGTTAAACAGATGTGTAAAATATTAACTTAATTAAAAGTTGCATGAAGACCATGCCCTATGTCAGGCAGGCACTTTTCATCTATCTGTTACCTTGTATCCAAGGCAAAATGTTTCAATCAGCAATAGCCAGATGTCCCTACTGTGTGTCTTGCTGGTTGCAATTTTTTTCCCGAGTTAAAACTAAATTGCTTGTCTTAAACTCAGCATGAACTGTGCTAGTGCATGACGAAATGAAGCATAAAGGAAAGCTTCTATGTAGATCAGTTTACAACAGATGCATAAAAACAATTGCATTAGAAGCAAACTTCATTCCCCCCCCCCAGTTTACATGTGAATATATTTGTGGTATGAGCGAAAACAAATTTTGAAGCAAGTAAACCAGCTGTATTGATTGTGTTTTTTCCTTTATTTTTATGTAAAGATCATATAAGAAACATGTAGCTGCAACACTATGATTTACAAATAAAAATGAAAATTGTTGCTCCCTGTAGATGATCTGTTCAAATAGCAAGCATTTTATTAAACTTATTATCTTATCATTAAAACTTCTCAAAATATTATTAATAAGCAAGCTGGCTTGCCCTCTCATTAAATAATATGAAGTTTCTGCATGCATGCATTAGATTAATGATACCTGGTACCACCATAATTAATGTTATTTTATTTTGTATTTCTAAATATTGACCAAATAAAAATATACCCAGTGTTTCTTGGCCATTTCTCCCCCCCCCCTTATTTGAAGCATTTCTGATAGTTGATTCCAGCTAAATTTTGTGCGAAGAATGATTTTGAATTTTTAGGAAATGTCAAAAATTTAAAACATTTTATTGTGAATAGTTGAGATAATACAGTGAAGAAAATTATTACAAGCAACCCACCTTTGATAATTTTTAGAGTTAAATAATCAAAATGTCCTTGTCTGTGTATGTATAATGCTTTAAATCTTAATATTGGTATAAAACAAAACTTTCAACTCTATTTCATGAACCAGTTTCAGTAAGTTTAAAGAAAATATATAACTTTCTGTTTAATCACCCAAGGTAAGAGGAAAAGATAAAGTATTTCTATGCAGTGTTTACGTTAGTTTACTCACAAACAACAAATATGAATTACAAATACAAAAATATGAAATCACAGTTTATTTTTACAAATATACACTACTGCCATCTATTTGCAAGCTGAGAATACATAATCACAAACGTATATTTAACAAATAGTCTATTCACCTCTGTTATTTTTACAAAGGAAGTCACTCCTCATGAATCTGTTTCGTACATCTACACCAAAATGTAATTCATATTAAACTGGTAAAATGAAGGCATTAGGTTTATAAAATACTCATGTTTAATCTTGATTCCTTGTAAAAAGGTCTTTAGACTTGGGTGGCAGAGAAGAAGAGTAGAAGACTGTTGGATTTCATGCTTTGGCACAGTGTGGGTCATGGAATTTAGAAAGATGGCTTTGGTGTACTTTTGCCCAGCCTAAATTATCATTAAATACCAGTGTTCTTTTATGAGTGTGTAAAACTAAAAAATAGCAGAATGCCTGTTCCAACTTAAGTTACATTTCCACAACCAGAAGTTAGTGCAGATTAGCAAAAAATACATCATGGCTATCTGTTACAAATGGAGGAAAAAAAATTTGAAGTGGAAAAAAAGATTAGCAATACTTTTAGTTTTGAAAATATTTAAAGAAAAAAAAAAGGTTACAAATGTTAAAAGTTTTAAATAACAAGTTTTGTTTTTATAGAAGAAATTTGATTGATTGATTAGTTATGGAAGAAATATTCCGCTTCTGTCTCTGACATTTGTCATCTTTCTTCTAAACTTATGTTAAATGTTTAAGAGTATAAAGTTGATTTTCTGAATTCATGCCATTATTCCTGATATTAGAAAATGATAAATTGAGAGATCCCGTTTGCCAATTAATTCTCTGGCTGCATATTTTGTGATGTTTATGGGTAATGTAAATGTAACAAAATTTGCTCATTTCGCCTTTTTTCCTGTATTAAAAGCATGCTGTTCCAATGTTTAACTATCAGTATTATATTTTGTGCAGTGTTTAGACTTTAAATTACCTTCCATGCTCCCCCAACAGATGGGATTGATTATCCTCAAATTGCATATATTTGCAGAAAGTTTGCAAAGGTATGTAGCATTTCAAATATGAAATTAACGAAAATATGCACTGTGTATATTTTCTTTTATTTCGTATAAAAAGATGAGCAGTCAGGAAGTAAATCAGAAAGAGTGAAAATATGCCATACTGAAAATGTACCAAAAGGTCTTACAGAATTCAGCGTATAATTTGAGGTTTTGATTTTTGGCCGGCCAGGTACGTGTATGGCATTTTACGTGCTTTTATGATAGGATTTTGTGAACTTGGTGTAGCTAATAGAGTACTTGTGTATTAGTTGATGCTGTTCCAAAAATGCAGTATCTTGCCAGTAATGACATTTTCGCATACTCATTTTTGTTAGCAATGCATATGTAATCTGCCTTTATTATTATTGTTCAAAAAAATTAGTTCAGTTAATTCCTGAAATATTAAATTTTTCATCACTCCCAAAAGCATATTGTGAGTATAATTTTAGTAAAATGTTAAGAAACTGTAAAAGAAAAATGGGGATTAGGTTTTAAAGATTAAAATATTTTAAGAAATGGGTTTATTGAAGATTTTGCATCTATTTAGCATTTGTCCTGGTGTTGCTATGCATTGTTGCAACAGCAAAATAGACAGGTACTCATTAACAAATTACCAGCAGAGGTGCTGTACATATAACAGGTAATATGTAAGTACCAAAGTTAGTATTTTATGTGTTATATTCCTGGATAAAAAATTTCTTGCCGAAATAAATTATTACTGTTTTTTGAGTAAATGCCATGTACATTATCAAATAAGCTGTGATACAAATCTTTCTTCTTTAAGCAGCATTATTTTCATGAGTTGTCTATTAATTTCTATTGAAAATAAAAATCACCGTAAAAAATAGATTTGTAGTCCTGTATATCCATTTATATATAATGTAACTTGTTACTTTAGCTTATTTGGTGTGCTTGAATGATTGCTTGTAAATATTATTATTTATTAAAACCTAATAATAGCATTTAACAGATTTTATAAAGAAATGAATTCATCCCAAAAGTTGAAATATTCAAAATAATAGGATTTTAATTGATTTGAACATTTTATTGGAATTTTCTGTTCTTTGTCAAGGATTCAGCACCTGAAAATTGTTCCTTTAATAAATTGGAGGGTATTAAAATAAACTTACTGAAATCAAAATGAAGTTTTTTTCACGTTTTTCTCAAGAAAAACATTTACCAAACCCTAAGTTTCTGATATATTCCTACCTCTCTTGTATTTTTTCCTTTCACTTTTCTCAGTGTGTCATTTAGAAATTTTAAATTGACAGTAGGAATATACCAACAATGACCATAAAACAAAGTATAATATGTAAGGAAAAAAGATTAGTAATAACTGTAATCAGAATCTATAGTAGATTAATGTTATGTGCTTTTAAGTCTACTAAATTCTTACTTGAACTCATCCTTACATTAATTTAAGCAAAAGCTGCTGCAATCCTATGAAGAATATTTAGTTTGTATTTTTAGTAATATTTCTGAAATTCAAACTGGATAATTTAAGCAATTTCATTTATTTTTGAATTAAGTATTCATTATATTATTTATGAAATGATTTATAGTCATCAATTGATAAACTATCCATTATATTGCAATAGAGTACAGTTCGCTTATACCGAACCCTTATTTAACAAAGTCAGAAATACTTCATTGTTACAAGTCTATGAGAGCATAACTCACTTTTAATGAGCAAACCCTGGTTATAGCAAGCAATATTTTTGTGATTCGTAAAATTTCTGTTTACTTCTGCCTCTCCAGCTCAATTAATCCTTTCTTGGAAAAATTGTGTTAATTTTCTAAAGTCAGTGATGAATCATAAATCCTGCAAACATGTGATGGCGACCTTAATCTTGAGGATTGCACATCTGCGGACATCCCATGATGACCTGAGGAGACAATGGAAGTTTACTCTGCATAGGACTGGCAGGGTAGGGAACTTTCATGGAGGTGATTCTGTGATCCACTTTCATAAAGTACACTTGTCAAATTTTATCGTGTGACGTTGAAACGTACAATTTTATCAGTTGACAAAAAAAGTAAGGATTTTATGCCAGTTAGAGAACGGCATAAAATCTTCCAAAATTTGCAAAAAGTATGATTTATCTCCTTACAGTTTCAACACTGTTATAGAACGAGAGAAAATTAGTGGCTGGATTCGAAAAATAAGAATGACTAAATCTTTGAAGAAATATGCTAAAGAGAATTTGGACGAATTTAAATAAAAAAATAAATTAAGCAAGTATTTATAATATAATAGTATGTATGATTTTTTTTCATAAACTCGGTTTTGATCACTCGACTATGAGAGCAAACATCATGGTCTCTTCGTGTTCATTATGAGCGAGTTTGATGGTATTTGTAATAATGTGTAATATTCGAGCTTTCTTGTAAGTACATTTACGTAGTTGTGTTGCATAATTTTTTATAAACATTGCATATGAAAATATCACTTTTCTTTCTGGTATAAGAAAAGTTTTTTTACTCTCTTTTAAAATAATTTCTTAATAATGCATACTAATTGTATTAATAGCTTTTAATTACATTGTCCTCTTATTAAAATTTGTTATGCCTTAATAAATACTTAGCCTTTGCTGTTGTTTGAAAATGATTTAAAAAAATTAGCTGAATGTTTATAGCCTGTAATGTGTTGGCAGTACTTTTTTTTATGCTTTTGATTCAAATTTCAGATGCTTATGATAGCCATTTATTTCCATTTGCGATTTGAGCAAAAGTATTTCATGTTCTAATTTCTTTCATAATTTGCTGCACTGATAAAAAATTTTGAAGACATTTCTTTCAGTGTAGCCTTAGCTGTGAATAATTTTACATTAACAAATACTATGTATGTATTTCCATGCATAAGTCAAAAAGTTTTAATGGAATTTTTGCTGTTAACGTTGGGGGGGGGGAGGTTGATTCATATGCAAATACAAAATAACTTTCAGATAATGAATAAAATAATAATTAAAAAAATACTGTTTTTATTTTTTTCAATTGTAATGTGCATTAATCAAACTTCTTAGTGTTAACATTGCATTCAAAATTTTTCAACAACTCTCAGAATTCTGTCTCTGCTACAGACAAGTCCAGATAAATTATAATGTTTATCATTTCACCATAATTTTTGTCAACATTCACCATCCATAGCATTGCTGATGCATATTTTGGTGATCTGAGAACTAGCCTTTATCTTCAGCTCATTTGATAAGTTTAAGCGAAACAAACAGTTATTCAAATTTTTGACAATAGCTGTGCTTATAGGGTAATTTTAAATTAATTTGATGTACGACTTTTCAGTTTTTGTCTAAATTTTGAGCAAAATCTCACATCTGCTTATACACAAATCAGGCTTTATTCAAAAAGATGTACTAATTCTGTATTTCCGTACCCTCTTTTAATATATCTATAGATTTTCATTATTCTATTGCAATACTTGCATCTAAGACATTCTTGTTAAATAACACGCTGGACAGTTGTTAGATGATGATCAAGATACAAACTTGAGCAACATTCTTAATCCTAGAATAGTAAAATGTCAGGAAAATAAGTTGTTACTAAACTATCATAAATTTTTTCGTATAAATTACATATTTAAAAATAGGTACACAGTGCAAAAAAAAAATGGGACAGTTCTATTTCTCCCTTCTACTGGGCCGATTGACGAATTTCAAATTGCATTTTTCATGTCTCGAAAGCGTGGCTTGGGATATATAATAGATTTATATATAGCATGTTTTAGTATAGGTATTTTGACACAAAATCTGGCTTTTTCTGAATTTTTTTCCCCCCATATCCCAATTCTACGTCTTAAATTATGCCAGGGTTCGTACGGTGCTTAAGAGTCCTTAAAAGTCCTTGGGTTTTTTGGAATCAATTTTTGGTCCTTAAAAGTCCTTAATTTTGACCAAATGCGGCAGGTGGTCCTTAATTTTAATCATCTGAAATTTCTGTCTGTTTTTATCACTCCCATTTTGAATGCGATTTAGGATTTTGGACAAATAATTTTAGTGATTCATTGACAAATATAGTTATCTTTTGAGTGGGGGAATAGGGTCATGGATTATAATTTGTTCCTATTTCTAATGTAAATGGTGGAATACTCACGTTTATGAGCAGAAGGTGAAACATAAAAATTTCGAAATTCTTTCATTTTTCCTAATGAAGAGCTCTTAAACAACTTTTTACTTTTGGGATTTTGAATTCTTTATTAAATCGTTCCAAATTTGGCGAGTTATCAACATTTTGGTGATTTTAAGATCAGTTTCTATAGAAAACTTTTAATTCGGAAATTTGGGAATTTTCCGACGATATTTTTTTTAAAGCATTATAAAACTGATCAATTTCATTAAAATAATGCTAATATATTGAAACTGTATTCAAGAAGTAACATGAAAATGAAGCATTTTTATTTTTCGAGCTCGTATTATAAAGTGGCATTACTTTCCATTTTGGCGACTTATTATGCAGCATTTTGAATCTGAAAAATAAGCAAGGTAATAAATGCTTAAATTGAACGTTAGCACAATTCTTAGCAAAAGCAAACTAGTTTTGTAATTCATTTAAAAGGCATTCGTTTTAATTTTTTTTAAATGGTAAGAGTTTCTTTTCTTTTTTTTCCCTTTTTTCTTTCTTTCTTTCTTTCTTTTTTTTTTTTTAATTGTCTCAACATGCATCGGTTTTCTGTATAAAATTAATGTTAAATTTTTTCGAAGTTCTTTTTAAATAAGAGGCTTATTTAAACCTTTATCTGACTTTGTAATTACTTTCAGGCATAGCGATAATTTGTTTCACGTCTATCAGGGGTTTGGGACTATTTAATTTTTATCAGATGAAGTAAAACCTCATAGGTACATAGTCGAGGGATTGACAAGTTAGCAGATGAAACAAGCAAAAAATAGTGGAAATATTGGTTTGCTTATTGAAACACATTTCTTATTGTTAGAAAATTATTTAAAGAGAAGGAAATTGATATAAATTAGACAGAATGCCTGGAAAAGTTTC
>KK119175.1:57158-67810 GCA_000611955.2 Stegodyphus mimosarum
TCTTCTTTCACATGTCCAACTACTGTAAGGGTAAAATATTTAATGCTATCTGATAAATTTTATAAAGTTGATTTTATTCTCAAATTTGTTTTATAATTATGTTTATTAAACTATGTTTAATAAACATAATTATAAAAAATTATTATTAAACTATTATTATTAAACTACGTTTAATAATAATGCTTCTTGTGGATCTATAAGCCTTAGGATGGTATCACAAAAGTGAAGTTCAAGTTTAGCTAGTATCTTTAATTGAATTTATTCAGTTCCCATTTGTTGATGGGTCCTTAATTTTTGTCATTTATGATCCTTAAAAGTCCTTAAAAGTACTTAATTTCCATGTGCAGAAATGTGTACAAAGCCTGTATGCCTAAATATTAAATTTTGTAAAATTTGGTGCGAAATTTATGGAGAAATTTAAAAATCTATATGGGCACATTTTTTTCCTAGTTTGCGCCTTTCTTAGCAAACTTCTTAATTTATAGCAATCTATTTTCCTTTCCTTATTTCCATTGTCCATGAGAGGGAAAAAAATCATCGTTTATGCTTTCAAATAATTTTAATAGAGTGCGTAAACCGTGTTTTCGTTAGTATCGCTTATAATAAATACGCGTATGTCTTAGGAAATTTTGAATAAAAACTCTTAATTTTTTTCAGGTATGCTTAGAAATACATCTACTTCAGGATGATGTTAAAAATTTTATAGGTTATAATACAAAAATTATTTAAAAATTCAAATTATAAAAATAAATCTTAAAAAATGGACGAATTTTATTTGAAATGAACATAAATTTTGAAATATGAATGCAAGAATGAAATAAGTTTAATAAAAAATAGATATTAATAAATATATACCAAATTCAATTAACATTGAGGAGCTAAAATTTTGAGAGCTAATTTTTTAAAACTACTCATGTGATTTTTTCAAAACTTGGCAGTTTGGCATAATTTAAGTTGTAGAATCGAAATATGGAAAAAAATATGAATTTCATTTCAGAAAAAGTCCGATTTTGTGTCAAAATACCTATATTAGAGCACAGGTATATATAAATCTAATACATATCCTAAGTCGTACTTTCAAGACATGAAAAACTCAGGTTGAATTTCATCAGTCGGCCCAGTAGAACGGGAGCTATGAAACTGCCCCCTTTTTATCCACAGTGTACATTAAAATTAATTTCTTGCTATTAAAAAACATCATACTTTATTGTGTAATGATTGTAATAGCATAAAATGTTTTCAAAAAATTCCATCATTTGCATTTAAAAAAAAGTGGAAATTATATAATGTTGGCAACTGGGCTTGTAAATTTTCTGAAGGTTCAATGTATGAGTTAATAAATCAGTGTGTTTACAATTTATTTTTTACTCTGTAAGTTTTCGTATTTCAGCAGTGTAAAATATATTTTTTTTATCACTGAAAAATAACTTTAATGTAAGATTTTACTTATCTTATTGAAACTGTGTTATATGTTTATTCGCTGTTTAGTAAAACCATTTCCCTCTAATGAATGGAAATAAAGGTGAACTGCAGTTGATATGTTTTGGAATTAATTTATTCAGTTATTTTTCTACACTGTCAAATAAGTCCCCCCCCCCAAAAAAAAGAGCTATCAATCAATCGTACTAGAACTCTTACTCTTTATCTGCTCTTTAGCCATAGAAGCAGTGAGAGTATTTTCAAATCATTTCTTTCATAAGTACCTGAGCATGAAATCTACATTTATTCTCCTTCTGTCTCTCACCTGCTCCCAATATTTTGTATTTCTTAGTGTATGTGATGTAATTTTATGCTTTAAAATTACATAAATGTGTTCTAATTTTTTTATCACATTTTAGCTGCCTAAGGCTTCATGTGTATTTATCCAATGGTTTACTTTGCTAAGAGAATAAAAGTGTCTGAATAAATATAAAGAGTTTCCCCTGGCAGATATCATAGAGGTAAATTAATTTCTGTTTTTATAATAATACCTATAGTAAATTAAGATATTGGGCCACTGCTAAGACTGATTTCTGATATTTGAAATTGGTTTGTTAATCAGTACTTTCACCTATTTTTATTCTCATCTGGGAAAAAGATTTTAGCGTTTAATAGCGAGTTGTAAAGGATGAGAAAATTACTACTAATATTGGATAAATCTTGCTATATGTAGTAAAAAATGCACAGATTGTAATTTGAAATCTGAATTGTGTAAGTTATATTCTCTTAGCTATGCTTATTGTAATGAAGCTGGAGTTGACACTAAAACTCGCTTTATTTGAATGTTGAAGGAAAGTAAAGTTGACTTACATTTGTTAAGTTGTATTAAGCACTAAGGAACCATGAGTTCAAACTATGTAATTAACATAACAAGTTTGATTAAAGGAAGAAACAACTGTCTTACATAAAATTCCTTGCTCTCCTAGAAGTGAATCCTGTCTGTAGCTATTTTCTATCACATGCTAATATGAAGTGGCTGAGTAAATGAAAATGTTTTATATTATCTGTACTGTCTTCATATATATCATAGTCAGCTGATCTGGATAATTCATAGATGTTAACGTTGTTCAGAAATGAACTTTTCTTGTAGCCATTATTCAACATCTCGATAAGAATTTTTTTGCGGCAAAGGGCAGAAAAAAATACAATTATGCAAGTGTTAGAATTCTTAATTAGGACATACTGTGGGCATATAAGAACCATTTTATGTGTTGAATAACTGACTGAATTTGAAATAATGTTAAATTTATTAAAAGGATGTTAAGAACTTACTAATATAATACAGGATTAATAGTTTTTAGACTATGAGATGCATTATAAATTTATAAGTTTAGGTCATAAATTTTAAATACTGTTCAGTTTGACTAAATATATAAAAATTTTATTTTATGTAAAATTTATTTTCTTATTCTGTTGTTAGATGCTAATAAATACTAATATTGAATGTTTAAATGTTCCTTTCAGCTACTATATGAGGGGATTAAGCTATACCTAAAATTGTAATTGATAGTGCAAAACTGGAAGTAGTTTTAAAATCTGTGTCACAAATATATCCAAAAATGTGTATAATTTTTTAAGTGCTAATTTATGTATTAACTGATATAAAATCAGTATAATCAGATATGAATTTTTATGTATGGAAACGAGTGTATTTTTCAGATATTGTTTTTACTTTTATATTAAATCTATTTCAATTCAATTTCATTAGTTTACAAAATCCTTCCAAAAAAACTCATTCTGCAAAATCAACTTTTGTTATCTTATTATTCAGACTTTAACTATTGTTTACCAGAATGCAGATTAGTTGTAATATAAATAAGCTTCAAGTTGTTAAGTTTTTTAGCCTCTATTTTAGATTTTCTGCCATTGCTTTTTAGCTTGCCAGCCAGAATTTCTTCGAACATCTGTGTTGTTGACTTGCAAATCAATGAAGTGTCTGCTAAACTTTTACACAAATCAATGTGTCAGTAAACAGTTTTATTTTAAAATTTTACTTTAGTTGTGATGTTTTTACTTAGCATTTAGATGGAACAAAAAGTTTTATAGCAGTGTGTTACGGTTTCTTTGAATGATAAGCTAACCTAATGCAGTGAAATATAGGTAATAATGGAGCAATGGTCTTCAGACTTCACCAGTTTAGCCCACCACCATTAATTCTTCCTGTGTACACAAGATATGATGTGAAAATTAATGTAAATTTTATTCCATACAGTGAGCAAGACTTAAAATAATTCAGTAATTTGTTGGAACCTTACAGTATATTAATAGGGTTATAACTTCTGTACGAGAAGCTATATGACTAACTGGATCAGGCAAACAAAGCATAACTAACTTCCAATGCTTACCAGCCATGCCATTGTCAGGCATTCAAGTCTCTATCTCTCCAGGCAGGCAGCAGTGGTGGCAATAGCCAAGCTTTTGTTATAAATCATGCTGATTATGATTTCCATTTTTCATTTTAACCCAGGGGTTTCTAGCATTTCTGTACCTCCACTCCCTTTTTTATAAAAAAAAAATTGTTGTGTCCCTCTTAATTTCCATAGCGATCTAATTTCAAAAATACTCACCTGATACTGTAGTTTATTTAATGGACTAGAAAATAATGTACTGTATTATGTGTAAATATACATAAAAAGTATTCATTATATAAATAATAATTTTAAATGTTATAAAAGCATATCTTGCAAAAAAAAAATAAATACCTTATTAATACAGCATAATAATATTTTAATGTGATGGTTGGGCTGTTATTTCAGCATAGATATACTCAAACTTTGGTATCATTAAAAATACCACTGTTCTAAGGTCTTATTCAATCACTAAATGAGGTCAGTACTTTTTCCTTAAAACAGCTACTGTAGAAAAACCACTTTCACATAAGTAAGATGTTACAAGTGGCAATAAAATTTCTAAAGATTTGTTTGTTAAAGTAGGAAAAGTCTTTGCTTACGTGTAGCCAAAATCTAACAATATTTTTTCGTGTTGAAATATCTGCTTTAATGTGCTGCTACTACTAACAAAATAAGTCAATTATCATTTCGTGCGGTACTGTCAGAAGGCCAAAATCTTCATATTTTTCAATCGCAAATGGGTTTCTTGTCAATCCTTATTTCAACATGGCATGATCTTTAAAGTAAAACAAAAATTGCTTCTATAGACTGTTCAAGTGAGTATTAATAAGAATTTTACTTTCTTCTATTTTATCTGCAGGACATGTAATTTTAAAATTGGGAAACATGTTAAAGTTATTTACTTTACAAAGTCATTGCTTTTTTTTTCTATTAATTGAACACAAAGATTTTTCTGATATATTGGAAATTCTTCTTCCATCACATTTTCTGCAAGTGGAATCATTCCAAGTTGACAGCATATGATTCACGAAGCATTGCAGCTACCGTGTCAATAGCTGCAGGTAGTACTAAAGTTTCTCCTACTGAATAGGGGTTTTTTCATTTAGCAATTTTGTAAGAAACCTTAGTGATGCAAGCAGTGCTTTTGAAGCAACTGAATCCATGGTCTTTGAAAACATTTTTGTTCTCTATTAAAAATCTCTAATTTTCTAAAATTTCTCATGTATTGCCAATGTGATCTGCATGCACATGTCAAGATGTTATTTTATTTTATTGGGTTTCATGTTGTCTGCTGCCAAAATATTTATACAAAAGAAAATACATAAAGAACAAACACATTGATCTTTCTTGGCCATTAGTAACCTTACATGTAAATCTCAATGATAAGTGAATTGGATCGTATTTTCTGTATTAAAGACTATTTTGCATAGATGTATAATTGCTATTTATTTGTGTAACCTTTATTTGTACCAACTGCCTCTGCTTCAGTCAATTTTCTTTTCAACCCAGTTATATATTTATTCATCTAAAAGGGATATTATTTCAAATCAAATAAAAATATTTTATTTGAGTTAGAATTTATCCCAATGTTAATTTAAATGTGTACCAAGAACAAAGTCTTTCATTTTTTGCATCAAATTGGTTCTCACAGGCAATACTAACAAACGTAATACGAGATGCTACTTAACTACTATGCTGGAAATCTTCTGTTTACCAAATTTTACCTGCCATCGAGATATACCAAGCACTTGTATTGCATTTCCTCCACTCGAACACGAAAGTGAGGCAAGATATTGTCATTCTCACTAGACTATTTCTAGCATTTGTGCACACGACACTCTGATGAGGTTGCTGAATTACCTTTCACTCTTCTGCTGATTCTTCTTTTCTGACACAGATTTGATTTTTTTTGGGGGGGAGGGGGTTATTTTGCTTCTAGAATATTTTAGTAACAGCTATGTGTCCTCCAAGGGGGGCACACCCTACAGGTTAGAGACCAATGTTTTAGCCTTTGCTGCTTGACATAAAATTTGCTTACTATTTAATAATGTATTATTGCATTAAATACTTAGAAGATTGATCAACTTTTATGTATATTTATTAATTTTATGTTTTACTTTAATAAAGCTGTACACTGAGAAAGTACATGATGACAGAAGAAAGAATCAACATAAAGCTGTTAGTAAAACATAAATAAAATATCACTTATCTTTAAAGTATCTTGTACTGTTGTAAGCATAAAATCTAAATGTTTTAGAAAATATGTGAAATTTGAACTTAGATAATTGGTTTGAATTTATTCAATTCCTTTTTGCTAATATGATCTTTAAAAGTACTGAATATTTCTATGTGCAGATGTATGTACGAATCCTGTTTTAGGACTTAAAAATCACTTTTGATAAATATAAATGTATTATTGCACTAAATACTTAGAAGATTGATCAACTTTTATGCATATTTATTAATTCTTTCTTTCTCTCTCTCTCTCTCTTTCCTTTTTTTTTTTTTTTTTTTTTTTTGTTTTTTAGCATTTTTTAAACAGCTGAAGCAAGATTAAGCATCATCTACTTCTCAAAATGGTAGCGAAAAATCTCGAAGTGGGAGATCTTGTTTGGGCCAAAATGAAAGGCTTTCCAGCATGGCCAGCCAAAATAATTGAACCTCCAGCAGATGCAAAATCTAGCAAACCAAAGAAAGAGCACCATTATGTTTATTTTTTTGGTTCAGACAATCATGCATGGATAATGGATGATAACATTGTACCACATACAGATAGTATGCTTGAGACTGGTGGTAAAAAACGTTCAGCTGCATTGCAGAAAGCTGTTGAAGCAATTTTAAATTATAGTAAAAACAATGTTAAAAAAGATAAGCCATCCACAAATAAAGCTGATAAGACAGATAGTCAGGTCGAGAAAGATTCTCCTAAAAACAAGCCAACTCAGCTTGTCAATAATGTCGCAAAAAAGCGTGAAAATAAAGTAGAGAAAAAAGTTCAACCTTCCAAAAAGGTTAAAGTGATAAAAATACAAAAGAAAACGCCCAAGAAGCGTCCTTCAGCCCGTGAATCTGATGATGACAATAGTGAAGCTTCTGTATCTCCTAAAAGAAGTAGGATTAATAATGTTGATGAGTATTCTGCACTTTTGGCTAGTGTTCCACCCAACATGACATACTCCCATATTCCCCCCTATGATGATGATTCTCGCTTACATCAGTCGCCATCGATTTTAGGCAGGCCAGCCTATGTTGAACGACCAGCTACTCCTCTTCTAGATATTGAAACTGTCAGTGAAACCTTGAAGACAAAGCATGTCAAGCCTACAGATAAAAAAATTGGTTTCTTGGGGTTGGGCATAATGGGAAGAGGCATTGTTAAGAACTTATTAAATTCAGGACATCATGTAACAGTTTGGAATCGAAGCCCAGGAAAAGTGGAAAATTTTGTAAGAGCTGGTGCACATAGAGGTATGACTCCTGCTGATGTTGTTACAGCTTCTGATATAACATTCTGCTGTGTTTCTGATCCAGAAGCTGCAAAATCATTGGTCTTTGGAAACTGTGGTGTATTGAAGGCCTTGGAAAGTTGTGGTGTAGGTGGAAAAGGATATGTGGAAATGACTTCTATTGATCCAGACACATCTCGGGATATAGCTGAAGCAATAACCACTAATGGAGGCAAATATCTTGAAGCCCCAGTCAATGGTTCAAAGAAACAAGCAGAAGAAGGCACTTTATTTATTCTAGCTGCTGGTGACAGATCCTTATTTGCAGATTGTGAAACTTGCTTTCATGCAATGGGAAATCATGCGTATTATATCAGTTGTGAAGTAGGAAATGGTTCAAAGATGAATCTTGTTCTTAGTATGCTTCTTGGAACAACATATGCAGCACTGTCAGAAGCTATGGCTTTAGTAGAAAGAGCGAAACTTTCACAGGATGACTTTTTGGAAATCCTTTCATTAGGAAGCTTAAATTGTGAAGCAGTGCTAGACAAAGGTCACTCAATACTTGTTAGAAATTTTTCAACTAATACACCTTTGAAACATATGCAGAAAGATTTGAATTTAGCCCTGATAATGGGTCATAGTCTTGAGCAACCTATGCCTCTTGCTGCAGCAGCAAATGAAGTTTATAAACATGCAAAGCTCCTCAGATACTCTGACCATGATGTTTGTGCTGTGTATATGGGTGCAAAGTACTAATCGTGCTGTACTCATCATAACAAACTCTTACTGTATTGTTATATACATATTATATATCCGAAGCAGATGATCTTTGCTTTTTACGAAGCTCATTGTAAATGTATCTGAAAATTTCATGAGTCCATTAAAAGTATCATTTGCAAATCATATTTTACAATTCTTGTCCAACCGACCATGGATTGTCATCTGACTAGATTGTGGGACCAATGTGATACATTTCGTACCTTCGCTGTTACTAAATCATCACTAAATATTTTAATCATTTTTATCAGTTATTTCTCTTACCCTGGTAAAATGAATTAAAGAATATAAAAGGCAGGTAACTTTAGGGTGCTTAGCCATAACTGACTAAATACACATCATTAGAATGGCCAAAAAAATTCACTTTGCATCTGGAACAAAATGAAAAGTGTTCTGTTAGCAGTATTTTAATTTTTGTGAAAAAAATATATTGGTGTTAAATAGTTTAGCTATCAAAATAGTAAGTTCCACTAGGGTTATTGTTTATTGTCTGTAAGTATACTCACAAAGTTGTTTTGAGCAAAGTTAAAAATGATTTGTATAGTTCATCCTTTATATATATCATAGCTGCCAACTCTTCAGGTTTTACCAAGAGACTCCCAGTTCTTTGTAATATCTCTTGGTAGATTACTAAATATCTTGGTTTTAAATGTTTAGCTTTTACTTAGGAAACCGTTTCTTGCCAATATATGAAATTTATTGAATTATTGAAACTTAAATTGTGGGAATTTCATTAGCACACTCACTCCCTTGTGATTTTCAACGTAATTTTTCTTATTAAATTTGTTTTGATCACAATTGTCTTAATGTACTGTAGACATATGTAGAACTTTCTACAGGAACTTAACTAATATTTAATAAGTTAATGCTTGTATTTTTTTATGTTAATATGTGATACGCTGTTAAGTTTATTCTCACAGAGGTATGTACATTGATTATTTTATTTTATTTAAAAGTAGTTAATAATGGTTAAGTTATGAAAGTCTTCCTTCCTTACTCAGGATATTTCCATTAAGAAAGTGTAAGCAAAATACAATATAAAATTACCCAGATAATATAAAATTTAAAATATCTGATTAAATATTAATAAATTTCATATTATAGACAATTCAGTAAACTAAGTCATATGATTTTTTTTTTCTTAATGTGTGGTGTTACTGTGGAGTATAAAGACATCCAACAAACTTTTTTTCAGAAGTGGGGGTCATGAGAACTGTTTTCCCATATTTCAAAGCCAACAGCTATAATTATCATAGCTACCACTGCTCCTGGTTTTTTTATCACATCTCCAAGTTTTTAATTTTTAGCTTTTACAAAAGAAAATGTTATCCAGCAATAAATTAATTGAGTTAGTGAAATTGAAATGAATTAGTTAAAATTTATTGAATTAGTGAAACTTAAATTAGGCAACTTCCAGTCTTCCACCTCTAATGATTTTCAGAATATTTTTTCTTATTAAATTTTATTTCTTTTGAATTGTATTTTTTCTTATACATTTTATTGATCTTTGTGTTATTACCATTTTTTTGTTAAATTTTATTTGATCTAAATTGTCTTAATCTATTGTAGACGTTTGTAGATTTTTATATGAAAATTCAAGCAATGTTTTATCAATTAATGTTTATATTTAATTTTGTTTACTTCGGTGCTACAGTATGTGGTATATTCATTTTATTTTCATCTTCAAAGTATTTCCTTCATTGCTTGGGAATTTCTTGGTATAAAACTGTAAGAAAACTATGATGAAGGGATATTAGCCAAAAAACTTAAAATTTAGAATATCCATTTAAATGCCGATATATTTTGCATCTGAATTAAATTACAAGTAGGTCAATAACTTGAACCATGCACTATGAAGTTGGTTTGAAGTTCCTTTGAAATAATGCCACTATGGAGGAAGAACCTCTCAGTTTTTAAGATTTCAAATTTGGCAGCTATGACCTATATATATTGAGAGTGTTTATAAAGTATAGCTAGCTTCAAGTTAGATACAAATAAAATTAATGTTTATTTGTATGTTATGAATTTTTACCATATGTGTCTCAGGGAAGAGCTGCAGAATTTTTTTCCCCACAAATATATGTAACATTTTTTAATTGTGTGTATTTCTTCAAATGGAAGATTGTTAAATATATTATTTAATCTCTCACTCTTTTTTTTTTTTAAAGCTGAGTGTGAACAGCTGTTAAAATAGTTTGTAAATTTTTATTTTATATGTTTTTCAAGTTTTGTTTTTTAAATGTTTATAGGTTAACACATTTATGGTTTCATTATTTTTGAAAGAATATGTATCTTTTATAAATGTTTCTGAACAAAGTGAGCAAACTTTCAAGTTATTAAATATTAACAATTAAGAGAATCAAAAGATGAATGAGCTTGGGTAGAATTATGAATTGTATCACTTAAAGGAGAAAAGATTGGTTGAAACTTATGATACTGAAAAAAAAGAATTATGGGGATTTAGAAAATCTCCACACAAATAAAGTTTGCCATATAGCTGGTAAACAGCCTTTTCTTATTTTACTTAATTTCTACTGAGTTCCCCCCTTCCAATAAATGTTTTAAGTTTCAATTTTTAAAAAAAAAAAATGCTGTT
>KK119175.1:69497-99554 GCA_000611955.2 Stegodyphus mimosarum
TTTTTTTTTTTTTTTTTTTTCCATCTTATCATCTGTGCGTATCTCAAAAATTTCAGGGTGGCCTCCATATCTTTTTTAAATTTTCACTGTTATATAAAGGCATGGTACTCTTCCTAATGATGTTATCTGTGAATGTACAGTAGCTTAGGAAAGTAAATTTTTCATATAACAGTTATTTTACGTTTACTTCTTAGTAACATTTGCAATATAATATACTATATTTTATTTACAGCACTTATAGTGTATTATATCATATGCAAAATGTCTAACTCTGTATCTCTTCAGTTGTCGTTTGCATCCAGTGTGAAACTGATTGATGATGAAAAAACTTGAAATTTTGTGGTGAGTAAGTGACGTGAATGAAAGGCTACAGAATTATGGGGGGGGGGTGAGTTTAACATCTAGTAACTCTTTATAGAAGCAAGACAAGATGATTGGCACTAGACATTTGCCATTTTGTCCAGGATTTTGTAGATCTTATTTTCAAAATTTTTTTCTTTGTTAAGAGGTTTTGCAGAATTTTGTATATATTGAGATATTTTGGAAGCAGAACATTACCAGCTTTTAAATATTTGTTACTGAATTTTAGGTAGATAGGCTTGTACTTAGTAATTAAACAATCTTGACCATTCACTGAATTCTTCATTGTTATGTTCATTGTTTACAAAATCATGTATATTCATTGGAATAAGTTAGAAATTGAAATTGGTTTGGTAATGATATCTCTTCAGTTGTATGGATGGATACGGGTATTCACAAATGAAAAGTAGTGGTTTTTTTTTTTTTTTTTCCCCATGATCTTTTTTAGTTGCCTTAAAGTTTTATTTCTTTTCATGTAAATGTAATCTAAACAAAAGAACTGTTTGTAAATAGATTTATGTGGGTAGCAACATAAACCAAAACTTTAATTATGTTTTTGTTATTATTTCTTAACATTTGATGCTTAGAAGCATCAGTATATGTAGCATTTGAAAGCCAATTATTGTATGTATTTGTTCCTGTTTAATGAACTGCATGTTCCTTTTTAAAGCCAGATTCTCGTCCAGCTGTATTGTGTATTAAAGTTTTGAACAAAGAGAATACAAATTCATAAATTATTAAATGACTTGATGTGCCACTATAGCCGTACCTATTCCATATGGGAAGGAACCATAGCATATACTAGCATAATTAGGTATCATATCAGTAAAATGGATATTATAAACTTATTAAAAAAAGGGAAAAAAATGAGTGACCTCCAATATGTTTACAGATTTTAAAGGCAAAAGGATATAAATGCACATGCTCTTCTGTATGAATAGTAATCCCAAGTTACACTGTAAAATAGTTTTATCCCTTATAGGAGTGGTATACATTGAAATTTTGCATTTAGTCTGTTGCTAGTATATTTTTAGGCTCATTTACATCCTGGGTATCCTTAAATAATTTCGTTCAAAATCATCTCAACACAGACCCTGCATATAAATCATAACTTCTGGTCATATAAGTGTATATCAGCATTTCATTTTTTGTTTTTTCTGCTTTAAATATTGTGTGAAAAATAAGTTACTTAAAGCACTAGTACTGAATGTAATGTAATTGATAACAGTAAAATTTTTATGTAATACTTAATTTAGTGTGTGATGTTATTCATGACAAATGTAAATCAAATCAATTTAATTAGTTTCAATAAATGCATAAATGTAAAGATGCTGAACCTTCTAAAATAATTTGCTTGTTTCATTTTGGTAAATGAAAAGTAAATTTATCGGGATTTCCACTAGAGGATTATACTTGCTGTCAATTTACGATATCGAAATGATTTAATTATTGAATAATGCAATTCAAAATTAAATGATGTATTTGAAAAATGCAGTAAATTCACTAACCTAAATGTTTTAAATTGTTCGAGAAGTTTTCCTCTTTTTACTTTCTTTATCAAAAGCTCAAAATTTTAATCTTGATGGATAATAGGCTCCCTTTAAAAATTAATTGGAAAAGGATAATATTTAATTAAATTTAAAATTAAGCTCATAAACTGATCATAAATTATGGATTTTCATTTTTCTAGCCTGATTAGTTAAAACAAGCAGTATAAAGGTTGCCTGTCATAGAAGATATATACAGATTGGAATAATCGCAGAATCATAGCCTAACTATTGGGAGATGTATTTTTTGGTGTTTAGTATTTTTTATTCTTTCATGTTGGATCCTTAAGAAAGAAAGAAAATTTACATGAAATACAAGGCAAACCAAAAATCCTCTCAAGTGGTTTGGGGGTAGGGGGAAAGGGGTGGACCCGTGCATCCATCTTTCCAGGATTCTCTTCAAAACTAGAATGAGACTGGGCAAGGTCATACTGTCACCTATAATGTACCAAAGGATCGTGCCAGTCATTGATGTAATCCTGTGCTTCTAGCCAGAATAAAATTTGTGAATTTGTTGTGATTAGTTGTTGTTTTGTATATTCCAGATCTTGGACCAGAATCCAGATCAAGTCCACATATTTATCATGGTCAGGAAGAGACAGTAATGTCTGTTATTGACCAAACCCTAGGCCACTTTATAAATGCAGTGTGACTTTTCCTAGCTTCATTCCAGTTTTGATAGGGATCATATTTGGAGGATGGTTATAAGAATATCTTGCTAGTTTTTCTCTATACCAGACTCTTCAGAAGACTTTCAGTTCCATGATGTTTTAAGTATCCTCTTGGCAAAAAGATGCTTTACATATACAAATATCCATGCCCTCTCTACAGTTGGAATCTGACTAAACAATATAGCAACACTAACTGACATGTCAATCAGTATAACCCTTATCAAGTTAAAAACTAAAAAGGATTTTTAAGTATGATAGATAATGTATTGAAATGCTTTAGTGCTTGAAATAAAACTTTTCAGAATATGGCTTTAAATTTTAAAAGCCAGGTGTGTGCAGATAGAAGTTAAATAATATGAAAATCTAATATTGCATCCAGAAATTTGTGTGGTAACAGGCAAAAACTCACTCATAAAATGAAATTTTCTTGATAAACCACTACATGCAAAAGAAAGACAATCAGTAGGTTACAGACTGCTTTTGGATAAGAACAAATAACCATGAATTCTTTCAGTTTCATCTGGTTGCAACACTGATACTTCATATTGACTTAGTGAGCAATTCTACAAATCACTTGGGCATATGAAGGTAGTTTTAAAATAGCTGCCATGTTAGAGGAATGTATATTAGAAAAGTTTTTTTTTTTTTTTTCCTCTTTGCCACAGCATATTGTTCATTCATGTCAGTGCTAGGCACTATGTGGCAGTCAACCCAGGAGTGTCTTGCAAAATTTGAGTAACATCTTTAGCAACGTCTGTACAGCCCTAAATGATTTTCATTATTCCCTTCAGACCTCATCTTGGAAATACACATGTTTAATAGATGTTGTACACAGACATAAGCAAAAGGTCGATATGTGACTGTGGCAACAGCACAAAGATTTTTGTGCAGCAGATATTAGAACTGGACTTTCATAAGATAAAGGTCTTGATATAAGTGGGGGGGGGGGTCACAGAGAAAAATAGAATTGGTTGTTTCAAAAATATTTCAAACATTTCTAGCTGTGCCGCCATGTGTAACCTATCAGTTGACCACTCAAGATATGGAGGACTGGTCTGTTCGAGATTTCCAAGAATTGAGCGTTCTCCTAATAAAGTAAAACAATTTTACATCCAATATTCCAAAGCGTTATATTTATTTTTAAAATCCAAAGCACTACAACAACGATCAGAAAATTGACGCGCTTACAATGTGAAACTATGAATGAAAGATAACAATTAAGGCTTGGTTCTAATACTTCCACCTTTTTTATTGGCAACATATACTTAAACAAATGTAAAAAATACTATGCTTACAAATACAAATAAACAAAAAGAATATTAAGTTCTTAACTTTCTGCACTAAATAACTCAAGTAGTGTTCGGTTAATAAATCTAGATGGGATATTAATTTTTCGTCCACTTCTAACCATGACATTCTTAATATCCAAATCTGGAGTTAAATTATTTTTTGGTAATTTTCAAACTGCATCTGCGTCTCAGTTTCATTTGCCTCATGACTCCAAAGATTAAGATATTTCGAGAGGGAATATTCTCTGGATTGGTCGAACTAATTCTTCAGACATGGTTTTGACACGAATGTTGCCCACTTTTCCTAGAGGCCACAACAAGATGTTGATCTTGTGTTCGTCATCACACTCGGTAAGAACTATGTCCCCATTTTTTATCTGTCGAGAAATCGGCACTGTATACGGACGTTGCACTAGCAAGCCGAGATATTCACTTCTAAAACTTTCCCAAGACCTGTAGTAAATTCTGTAGATGTCTCAGTTTCTTGTTGAAATCAACGTGATCGAAGTCAAGAATTCCAAAGAGTGGAATTTCTCCTAAAATCATGGACGGTGTCAAGTAATCATCTGAGTCCTCTGGCAAAATTCACAGTTGCTTCGCAGTAGCACAACACACTCATCAATTCATAATTCAGACACAACGCAAAAGCGTAATCATTTGAACAAAACGTTCTCAAAAAACCGCTCGAACATTGTGCTGCGGGCGGATGGAATTGCAAGTCGATCTTGTTTGTGGCGATTTCGTTCTCGATGATATTCCAATTAATTGATTCTCAAGAAATTATTGGATCCGGCAAAATTGCCTCCTTGTTGCTATAAATTATCGATAGCCTCCCTCTACGGGCAATAAATCTAAGGCCAAGTAAAAATCCTTGAGTTGAAAGGGACAAAATCAGTTCCAAATTACCCGCCCTCAAAATATCAGGTGAAAAGTAAAATCGAAGCTTTTCTTTTATACTTCAGAAATAATGGGCCAGCTAAATCAACTCCGACAAACACGAACATCTGTAACTATTTTCTGGTAAGTCTGCAGTCGTTTACTTCCATGTCTCCTGGACCTGATACATTCATATAAAGCTTTGGAAGATCTGCTTTTCAGGATCCAAAACGTCTCAAAATAAAATTTTCATGGCCTTTTCTTTCAGTCAACCTAGACTTGACATGTAAAATGCTTTAGTACGCACTAATTGACCTCAGTTTCTTAATGATCTAATACTTTCAGCTTCTTCTAAGATCATCAGATGAAAAAGAATCATGTTAAATAATCTTCACAATGGATTTCTCAGCTCATGTCAATTCGTAAACTTTTAACTCTCCTGCTTCTTTTTCGAGTATCTCCCATAAATCCGTATATCCACCCACTCATTCTCAGTATTTTCGCGTACTTTGAAAAGCAGCCGCGAAGACATCGCTTAACGAAACTATAACTGCTTTTAGTTTTTCAGTATTAGCCTCTTCTTTATTATCGAATGGGATAGAACTAGAGCATTCTTCTGGCAGTGCCAACCAACCTCCCACCATCTTGATTCAATAAGTTTCTTAACAGAACATCCTCTTGATGGTATATCGGCTGGGTTTTTTGCTCCCAATACATGGTACCAATTTTTACGGTCCGATAGAAATAACAGGCATTGAACTGTTATTTGCAGAAGTGTTCCAAACTTCTACATTCTTTATCCAGAATATTACTATTGAAGAATCAGTTCAATAATTCTCCTTTGAAATTTCGACCTTAAGATTCTGCTTGACAAATGAGGCTAACCGTATAAGACAAGTCGTTGTATACTTTTTTGATTCGTGCTTTGGCTTGCAGTCACTTTGACTTCTCAAACATACTGCACTTGCATACAATCCCTGTGAAACATCGGTAAACCTATGCAAACTAAAAGATTGTCCTTCTGTCAGTGGAAGTAGTCGGAATCTTCATGGATGATAACAAGGGCAGTCCTTTGATCCACTTCAAGAATTTTCTTTTGCTATCTTGAGGTAACTGCATCCCCACACAGTTTAGTTTCCCAGGTCTTTTGCAAGTATAACTTTGGAAGGAGTGTAAAAGGGCAGGTGAAACCTGTTGGGTCAGAAACTTTCTGTGCAGTTTATAGTTTCGTCTTCTCACTGAGAGAATCAAATCGATATTAGGGATGTCACAAAGCAATGAATCTTCATATTTATCCCACAAGTCCTTTACTGGCTCTCCCATTGTAGATTTTTCACTCCTCAATTCTGTTTATTCCCAACATCTTAAGCCAAAGTTAGCAGTTGCCATTAACTGAGTTGATTTTGTAATAAAGTATTCTGCTTCTTCATTCGAATTCACTGAAGTGACACATTTGTCAACATAAAAGGAATTGTTTAATTTTGTAGCCGCTTCCTTCAGAGAAGGTTCATATTGGTCTAAATGAGAGTTGATTTCTGCTCTTGAAAGAAACGGTCTGCATTTAGTCCGAAGACTATTCTACAATGACGAAATTTTCTAATTTGCTTTTGTTCCGAGTTTTTCCACCACAGGAATCTTAGGAAATCACGATCCCTTCTTTGAACAGATATTTGAAGAAAAGCTCATCTAATATCTGAGATAATCCCTATTTTTCTTGTCTAAAATCAAGAAGCAATTTAGGTATCAATTCAATTAAATTTTGACCTTTTGCTAGATAGTCATTGACAGGAAATCCTTTTGCTTGCATGAAACGTCAAATACAGGTCTTACTGTTGTTGTGCACTAATCTTTGAAGATCGGTCTGTGGGGAAGATAATGATTGTTAACCCGTTCCCCTTCTGATACTTCTATTATTCCAGATTCGAGACTTCTTCGAACATTCGATTGTCTGTTTCAAATGTATCTTTTAATATGAGCCTCTTTGTCGTGGAAATCAGTAGTTTTTCAGCATTTTCTTTGTTACTTGGGAAAGCTTTAATATCGTTTATCCAAGGTACACTGACTTCATATCGATCGCCCACCCTCTTCAGAGTCTTGTCGAAAGTGATCCCACATTGCGTCTTCTAACCCTGAATCAGTTTTTTTTTTTTTCCTTTGGTATCTGCAAATCCCAGTGCTTCTAGCTTCCACAAGTTTTCTATGTCACTGCTGTGAGTCGACGTTATTGTTGATGATATGGACAGGGAGTTTTTTTCTGAAACGTAATTTCTCATCTTCCCCATGACTGTCCATCCAAGAAGTGATTCCACAGCAGTCGCCCATTTTCTAATTTCTGAATTCTTCCGGTTAACAGTGCACTTGTGACGCCAGCTCCAATAAGAACTTCTATTCTCAAGACTCCGTGGCCTTCATACTCGGTGGACCAGGCTGTAAACTGACTACTGGTTCACAAATATTCGACTGTTCTAACAAGATTTGTCGTCTAGAAAAGTCAGCTTTGGGCTTCTAACGTTTACTTCATGGTTCATGTGAATTTCTCTCTTCGTTGTTACTTCTCTAAAAACTGAAGTTTGAATTGAAGATTCAGATCCACTTGCGTGGCATCCTATGCCTACAGGAGCCTCGTTGAATGTGTATGAACGTTGCGAATCTGTGTCAATGAATGCCTTTTCATTTACAGCGATATTAATTAATAGTGCTTGAAGAAACATGTCATCTAGGAAATTTGTATTTGCAAGTGATACTTTTTTTGTTTCCTCTTCTTTGTTAGTTTCAACGTCTTTGCTCTTTTGATTGGTGTGCAAATTCGGATACGTGACACTTCCAATAACTTTTCAAGAATATCAAACATCGTACATTTGTCTTGCATTGCTTGGTCCTGTGTCCAATTATGAGGCAGAAGAAGCAACCCTTCCTTTTCTTAGTTTCATCATTCTTTTGAATTATAGTCACCTTCTTAGCAACAGAGCAATCTCAACTTTCATGAATTTTCACATAATATATAAGAATTCTTTTCAGTATGACTGGTTGCCTTATTATGGCTTGATAATAAATTATACGCGACGTCAAAATGTACATCCTCCTGCCTTTTATCTCTCCTACTTTCTTTCTTTGCTCCCGAATCAATCAATTTAAATCCAGCTTGCGCCTAAGGAATTCTATGATCTCTTTCGAGTGAATTCTTTACAAGAATAATTATTTTAATTTTTTCAGAAAATTTTCTGCTGTATTACTGATACGTGATTTCTAAGTCAAACTCGTAAAATTTCTTTGGAAATGCGGGATTCAACGAGCGTACAGTCAAGGATCAAGAAAGTGCAATTTACGGAGTTCATAGGCAATTACGCCTTTACCTCCACATCATCTCAGAAATTTATATCATCAAAAGAGGGGATTGTCTAATACGGTAGAAATTTTGATAAGCCAAATGACTTGGAAAAAATGCCTTCGCATTGAGAAAAAAAGGTAAAAACTCAAGAAGGTCTTAATTTTGAGCCTAAATAAGGGCCAGAATAATTGCGAATAGGGCAGTCATTATAAATTTTGACTCGAAAAATAAAAGGTGAAGTTTCCTTGAACCTTGATAATCGTGTAATAGCAACCGTCAGCGTAAAGAATGCGTAGGGGGGCAATCATTAAAGACCCTTCCGCTACGCGTCCTTTGGGAGGGAGGGAGGGGGGGACCTGGTTACAGGTCGAAAAAGTAGTTCTGCCAGTGATCAGCTGGGAGGGAGAAGTTTCGTTTTGGACCGCTATTCAATGCGGTGTTTAAGGGGTCGAAAATGACGTTGTTAAACGTCTGAAAGGTTTCCTTCTTAAAGGAAGATAAGAATCTTATGAGTGAGTTTTAAGTTCATATGCACTCTTAAGCGCACACTATAACTGATAAGCAGAGTAAAAGAATTATTTTCATTTCTTTTTAGGTTAAAGTTTAAATCATCATTTGAATTTATTTTAAAAGTAATAAATCAGTCCTCTTAGACTGTGATGTTTCTTGTTAAAGAAACTTTAAAAGGAGGTTCCTCAGGTTAATGCTGTGTGCATTAAAGAACTCTGGAGGCGGGGGGGATGAAGGAACGAGAGGTAGTTATTCACATGGACGTCCGTGTGCTCATACCTAGCCCGTTTAAATGGGATTATTGAGTATTCCGGATTTAGGACCGCACGCGGCCTTTTCCGGGAAGAAGCAACTGCAGGATCATATACGGGTAGCATATGTAGCACAGGATTAGCAACATGTTGAATATTTTTGAAAAATTTTTCCGAAAGTCGCTGTATATAGCGATTAATGGGCATAATTTTGAGGTCGTTATGAATTTCTTCGTTCCTTACGAACCACGGAGCTTTAAGTATTTGCCGAAGCAATTTTGATTGAAAAATTTGAACATGTTTTCTGTTAGTCAGTGCAGATGGGCCCCAGATGGGGCATGCATACGTTAAAACAGGCCTTATCATTGATTTGTAGATCAGGATCTTGTTATCAAGTGACAGGTCGCTATTCCAAGCGAAAAAGGAGCGTAGATTGGTTTTGACAGCTGTTGCATTCGCTAATATTTTGCGAATGTGAGGCTGCCAAGTTAATTTAGAATCTAGTAAAACACCTAGATATTTATACGAAGACACCCAGGGAATGGGTTCACCGAAGAGTATTAAATTAGGTAAACTTGGGATATTTCTTCGGATGAACATAGTGGCAGCACATTTTGCGACATTAATTTTGATTTTATACAGACCGAGCCAGAGTTCTAAGGCTGAAAGGTAACTCTGTAATTGTGAGATTACCTGGAGGGTGTTGGAGTGTTGTGAAATGATGGCTGTATCGTCCGCATATAAAGCAAGATCGATATTTGGGGCCTTAGGAATATCATTTAAATATAGGTTAAAGATTGAAGGTCCTAGGAGACTACCTTGGGCTACGCCGGCATAGATCGGGCGGGGAGAGGAGAATTCGTGGATAACTCGCACGCGGAAACTGCGTCCTGTCAAGTACGAGTTATTAATTTTAATAAGTTGGGCCGAAAAACCAAGCCGCATGAACTTGTATATAATTCCGTCATGCCAAGTCCTATCAAAGGCTTTGGCAACGTCTAAATAGACTATACCAGTCTTCTCTCGCTTACGAAAGCCTTCGTGAATGAATTCCACTACACGGAGTAACTGGTGTACCGTGGAGTGTTTAGGCCAGAAGCCGAATTGTTCCGGGATTAATAAATTTTGATTCCGACAGAATTCTTTCAGGCGATTAAGTAAGACAAATTCATAGATTTTTGAGAGAGAAGATAACAGACTTATAGGTCTGTAATTGACGGGTAAATTTAAATTTTGTCCCGGTTTTGGAATGGGGACGACTGCTGCAATTTTCCAGCAGTCGGGAAAATAGCTTCTCCTGAGCATTAAATTAATAAGTTCAGTAATCCATATAATAAACATTGGGGGGAAGTTTTTGATCATGCGATTTGAAATAGAATCTATGCCAGCTGCGTTGTTAGGTTTCAGTTTATCAAAAAAAACCATAACTTCAGTAGGATCCGTAGGTCTGAGTTCAGTTGTGATGGGTTGTGTTAAAAAATCTTTAACCCGTGCTTGTATGCGCCCCTGCGTAACCGGTCGGTTACAGTAGGAGTCGTGATTTGGAGTGAATTGTGTTGCAAGGCTGTCAGCAATAACCTCAGCCTTTTCTGAGTCTGTGTAGGCCATCTGTGCGCCATCGGCCGTTTGAAGGGGCGGAATGGGAGTTTTATGTTTGCGTAATCGGGCGGCTGCGCGCCAAATCGATTTGTCTTCAGTCGTTAGGGACTCAATGTACGTTTTCCACTCCGCTTGTTTTAATAAGCGGGTTTCAGTCCTTATCTCGTTCTGTATCTTGCGAAATTGGGCACGGATATTGGGATCGCGTGTCCTTTGCCAGATTCTTCGCAAGTAGTTGCGCTGCTTAATTTTGAATTTAGTCTCAGGTGGGAGCCTGACACCCGGATGTTTAAGTGGTTTTGAAGCCGCAGCTCTCGCTTCTTTTAGTAAAGACTCCAAATTTTTAATATACCTGTCAAAGTCCGAATTGCTGGAAATTTTGATGGGAGGGAGTGCTGTTTTTTCCAAAATAAATCTAAAATCGTCCCAATTTGTTGAGACTTGCTCCTCTAATTTTGAGTATCGATTTTGAATATCTAGGGTAATCAAAACAGGGTAGTGATCTGAATCCAAGTCCTGAATCACTTTAATATCATGCCGAAAATGTATATTATAAAATGCAGCCAGATCTAGAACTGCGGGGGACCCTCTTGCAGGGTAATAAGTCGGGAGGGTAGGAGCTATGATCTGTACATGGTTACTCTGGCACCATGAATTTAGACTAATACCATACCTGTTCCTATTCGGACAAAACCATGCGGTATGGCGTGAATTTAGATCACCAGCAATTATTAGATGATTTGAAACATTCAAAAGTTTATCAAAATCACTGACAGGAAAAGTTGGTCTTCCACGTGCTGTTGACTGTGGAGGTAAATAAGCTGAAGCTATTGTCAGCGGGGGAGAATTTTGAAGGAAAATTTTGATAATAGTCGCTTCCAAAATATTTAAATCAGGGGACGGTATCAAGTGATGCCTTAGTGAACGCTTCACATAGATACAAGTGCCACCACTGGGATTTCTGCTCTGTGACACCCTGTCAGTATTGTAAATGTCATAATTCCCAATTTTGGGAGTATTCCCTGGGGTAAGGTGAGTCTCTTGGACTAAGAACACGTCAATATCATGCTCTACTACGAAATCACGAACTTCGTGAATTTTTGATGTTAAGCCATTGGCATTCCAGGTTCCAATGATCAGTTCTCTGTTGGAATTTGAACTGTTTTGCACACAATTGAATTTTAGGCCGTTAAGTGTAGGTTCATCACTGAAAAACAGAAGACATGTGTCTAAAAATGCCGAATTAGTTTGAAAGCTCAACATAGCTTTCATACAAATAAAATGCCCTCATTAAAGCATCTGCTTGCCTGAGTTTAGGCATTGCTTTTTTGAAGGCTAAGAGCAGAATATGCTTATCTACCGCTGGGTCGCGGGAGATTTCGATTAAGCATTTTAGTGTAGAAGAGAAGACATCTTCAGAATCTGTGCTACACTCTGCTGTAGCTGATACTGCTGGGGCTTCTGCAGCCGGCAGTCTTGGATTCGTGGATTTGAATCCGTGCTCGGTGGTGTTCTTCACCATCTGTGCATAAGATGGTGAGCTGACGTTGCTTGTAGGAGCATGCATGGGACGTCTTGTCTCAGCTGTTGCTGGGGGCTTAGTAGAACCCTGAGGGGGGCTGTCGGAGCAGCTGCCCTAGTCTTATGCGTGGAATTTTTACCACGGGTCCGTTTATTACCTGGGTAACGGGGACAAGATTTATAAGATGCTGGATGATCTCCACCGCAGTTGCAGCAAGTCGCGGGTACATCTAAACCTTTGGGACACTCCCGTGCCCAATGGGGTCCAGAGCATCTGACACAACGGATTGGAAGGGTGCAGAGTTCCGAAGAATGGAGAAAGCCCTGGCACCGAAAGCATTGTAGGTTTGGAGTAGGGCCCTTGCGGCCGCGATAACGCTCAATGTGCCCCACATGTCAGTGACGGCAAACAGATGATCGAGGAAGGGGTGTGGGATAACTTGTAAATACACAAGTGGCATAGGATGTCTGGAGCCAGGCCGAGTCAGCCGAACGATGCGATGCACTTTAAATCCCATCGCCTCAACTTCCTCTTTAATGTCCCCGATTTCAGTTTCCACAGGGAGGCCTCTGATAACAATTTTGACTGGCCGGTCTTGTTTTAAATCAAAAGTCTTAAACTGGATGCCGGCTTGCTTCATCCAGCGGGTGACCTCCCTGAACTCCAGCCCAGTTTGAACAAATAATTTCAGATAGGGACCAGTCAGAATGCTCCGTAAATTTGGGGCAATTTCCCTTAAGAAAGACACTTGTGTCTTCCAGTTCTTGCTGCTCTTGAGATGTATAGCCGGAATCTCTGGCTGCGGTGGGGGGGGGAACGTTCCGTGCCTGCTCGGAATTTTCTCCCTCAGTTGTACTCTCATTAGACATAATACATTCATTATTTACATTTGAATCATTACAATTTACATTACAATTTTCATTAGAGTCGTTAATTAAAGTATTTTTGATTCTTTCATACTTATTAATCCTCTCCTTTGTAGGAGTAGCATTTTTTAACAATTTAGAATTTGGAATAGAAGGTTTGTTTACATTACTGTTATCTGCCAAATCAGTAGTTAATTGAACAATAACGGGCGCCTTGCCCTGCTTTCTGGTTGCCGGGGTGATGAAACCTTCCGAATCGATTGTTTGATTTTTGCGCTTGCGCCCAGAAGTTGTCTGGACAGGTAGCACGACTCTCCTCGTGGTTTGGAGGATTCTCTGCCGATTGAGCGGCCGCCATCTTGGCCAAACGCTCAGCTTCTAATAATTTTAAAAATTCTTCCCTGGTCACGGGAAGGTGGAAAATAGGGATATCTAGAGTATTCGCAATTTCATTGATTTTAAAAAACAGCTGTTTACCAGCGTTATCCATCTTCTCGTAACAGTTCATATCCAACGGTGTTGGCGATTTCTTTAGGAAGTTCTTCTGGCGCTGAATCTGCTCGAACTGCTGCTTCAGCTCATAAAATTGAATAATCAATCCAGTGCGGTCATCAGTCGGCGTAGAATTAGAAGATTGAACAGGGGGAGCATCATCCTGCATTTCATTAATAGTTTGCACATCCATAATTGCTGAATTTGCACAAAAAATTTTTTTTGCACAAAAATTCCCATTATTCGGCTGCGTGGCCGGGAGCTCGTCAGACGAGCGAGAGCGTACAGTATTGCAGCATATTTGTTACTTGTCATTCCCTATTGACTCCAACGAAGATAAATACGATTTGCAGCATATTTGTTACTTGTCATTCCCTATTGACTCCAACGAAGATAAATACGATTCTAGCTTATCATACAATTCTGATATACTGCATTTTCCGTTTGATCAGTAATATTTTTAGTAATTAGACCAAATATATAATATAGAATTCTACCACTCTATTTTGTAAGGTTTCTATCTTGACAGGATCAAGTAGTAAGCTGAAACAAAGCTGTATGTAAGCTTTGAATTTACATACAGCTTTGGCAAAGAACCTCTATGTACATATTCTTTGGCTTTGGGCTGAAAGACGTAAATCGCATAAACAATCTTCGGCGTAAAACGTAAACATGATTGCATTGTTTTAGTTCTCTGTCAGCTATGAACGATATTCGAAATTTTAAAATAAAGGAGGTAAATTCGATAAATCTGCGTTAATAGTTACTGTAATGGTCTATGTCAGTTACACAAAGTTGTTCTTATACGTTAAAGCTAAATTTTTCATTTGCTTACCATTTGTTACTTTCTTTTTTATTATTGCTCTTGGTGAATTTTGTCTTTGTTAACTATGCAATCAAATCGTGTAACCAAAATTCTTGTAATTGTTACTAATATGACACTAGTTAAATTTCATTTGTGTGCAATAATTCTTTTTAAAATTGCATATTTAATATTACAAAGTTTAAATTACAAATTGGTTATTACTGAAAATTACAATTTAAATTGCACTGTTGAATTCCCTTTCATTATGTTAACCTACTTTTATGTCTACTACTACCCTAGTTACCAGATTCTGCATATTATATTCCTCACTTTATAACACCAGCTGAAGAATCATACCTTCTAGAAAAAGTATATGCTTCTCCTAAACCAAAGTGGAAGATATTATCAAATAGGAGATTACAAAATTGGGGTATATTTATTTATAATGTTAACTGTTCTTTATTCTCGTTCTTTCTTATATGTAGCTGCTGAGTTTTGAAATTTTTTAGTTTAATACCTTTGTCTTTTGCAATCTAATTCATGTCGTAATTAAAGGAGTTTTGAATTTTGATTATGTATTATCTAGCTGAAAAGCGGTTTTTTTTTTAAATAGATTTAACTTTATGTAAAAATGTATTTTATTTTTGTACTTATTGTATGTATTTTTTTTCCTTCTGAAAATGTTTTAATTTTGAATTGCTTATTTTCTTATTTTTATTTCCTCTTCCTGTTTTTCATGTTTTGAAAAGTTGTTTGAAAAAAAAATTTTTTTTTTTTTTAAACTGTAAAAATTGTGTTATTTGAGCTGAAGTAGATGGTTGACTTGTTTGTTGGATACTTTCTGATTATATACACCCCTAGTTTCAACTTTTGGTAGATTTCTCCCTTGCCACTGATAAACTGAAATAAATTAAACATTATTATTATTATTTTTTAATATTTGTGTAGACTTTGTGCATTATTTAAGATGTAAACCTTTGTTTGTTTGTTCTATTAACTAGAATCATTTTGCTTTGATAATTATAAATATTCCAGAAGAAGGACCTGTGTCTGATCATACTAAAAAATGATAAGTTTTATTCAAAATCTTCTCTTATTTAAAGATGCTTCTAATTTTAAAAGTGTATCTTAATTATTCCTTATTCCATTGGTTAAAATAGAAATGTAATATTCCGAGGTAAAAGAAACAAATATATTCTAAAAAAAAAAAAAAAAAAAAAAAAAGAATTTTGTATAAAAATCCGAAGTTCCACAGCTATAGGCTGGAAGCGTAAGTTTTGAGGCTGCAGTAATGCTGATCTGAAATAAAGTAGTAATTAAGCTAATTTTCAAACACAAAAACAGTTATGGAAAGCATGTAAAAAATCCTCTGTGAATGTGCCCAAATTATATAAAAGCCTTTTTCTGCTTGGTATGTAAAAGAGAGAATGATGGAAGCTAAAGGAACATTAAGCCAGGATATTACTATGAAGCATTTCTTTTTTAAAAATAACTTGTTTTAGAATTGCATACATTAAGTATTAAAGTAATTTACTTCAAGTACATAATTAAAAAAAGACTATCAATAATTTGTGTATTTGTTAATTGTGTTACACATTGAGTATATATCCGTTCATGATATTGACGATTGATATAAGATATCTGTTCATGATACTGACGGTGTTATTTTTCCATATTCTATCATAGAGTGTTAAAAAAATATTCAGTAAGGGAGATAAAAAAGATATTTGTATTCATTATGAAAAATATTTTGTTAGTGCTATAAGTGCTAATTTTGATAACTTCTCTAGAACTGATGGAAATTTGTTCCTTTTAAAATAACTTGTCTAAACAGCTAGTTAGTTAATCAGAAGTTTTACATCTATAATAAAAAATTTTAACACTGAAGTAAAATGAATTCTCTATATTTTATTTTCTTATTCATTTATTTATCTATTTTTGGTAGGAGGACTTCCCCATCCTAAAGGAATGATAGAAGAAGAATTACCAGAGGTAAACTTAATTTCTGTTTTAAAATGTTTATATCTGTTTTCCATTATGCATAACCCAAATTAAGAACAAATTGACCATACTCATTTCTAAGATTAAACTGCAGTTACGTATTAAAAACTACACAACAGAGATTTAAAGTAGTATTTTAAATTTAAGTGAGATGAAGGCTATTCTAACTTTCTAAAATTTTTTGCAAGGTGAATTAATGTTGCTGATTAGTATAATACCAAATTTGTGGGCTGCAGTTGATTTTTAACAAGTAAAGACCACTAGTATAGAAGGGAGATTCCAAAATATCCAAATAAGTTGATGTATCTTTAATATTACATAATCAAGAATCGGTACATATGTATGTATGTTCTTCATACTCTGGAAAAATTTAAGCAGCTGGAGCAACCTAATTTGGAACTCACATAGTCCTCCCACTGAACATGTGCACCACAGAACCTGAATTTTGAATTCTTTTTTTTATTTATTTACATTATATTTTGTGCAAATATGATGAGTTTTTTATTAACGGATTCAGCAGTTTAAAAGCACTCTGTTGACACTTGGCACAACACAAGATATTATTTAAGTTTCAAATTTAATTACAAAACTGTCCGATTTAAAAGATGTGTTGCCACTCAGTAGAGTATAAGAATTGATCTTTCAAATTTATTAAAAAAACTTAATGATTTAGCAGAAGTATGTTACAGTTGCTCAAAATAAAATATTTTTGTCTTCCACACACCACTGTATTGTCATTTGGCAAAGCATAAGATATTTAAATTTTATTTCAAATTTAATCTGTCTGTTATTGATTAACAAACTAAGTGGTGTATAAAGAATAAATCCGATAAATGTATCTTTCTTTTTTATAATAACTATTTTATGTGGCGAGCCATGCAAGCTGCTAGTTATTTTCCTACAAATTGTTACATTCATACTTTTGGGGGGGGGGGCATTATCACTTTATCTGTTGAGAAAAATCATTTGTAACACCATTGTTCAAAAAATCAAATGTTATCTATATCTCACTTTAGTCTATGTGTATGAGTGTATATCATATTTTTGACATTAATATTTTACTAATTAAGAAAAAAAATGTTGCTAATATCATCATTTAGATGTTTTTAAAGAAATTCATGCTGTCTGTATTAATGTAAATCAAGATATACTTAAAAGGATCCAAATCTTCAAAAACTTTCTTAAAAATCAAAATACTTTTTTTTAATAAAGTATGAAGATTTTTATAATAAAGATGTAACTTTCCTGTGTAAGGTTATTTTAGTAACTAAGGTTATTTTTAGTAACTAAGAAAGAGCTGGTCTTTAAAACATTACATTCTTTGTGTATACAGTATGTAACAGTAGCATCTTTTAAAAAAAGAAAATCAGTGTATATTTTTAATATAAAATATATAGAAAAGAGAATTACCACTTATTGAAGGACTATTCTGAAGCTTCATATAAAAAAATTCTTTCTGTATGAGGATAAAATTTGTAAATGAAAATGAAATATGAAAGACTCTTAATGATTATAATTTTTTATTTCTCTAACATATAAAAGAATATTTATTATATTAGCAGAGTATTTCTGCTTAGAGAATAATTTACTTTTGACCTCTCTCTCTCTCTCTTTTTAAAGATAATTAGGTTATTCAACTACGAATCTAATGATTGTCAAAATAATGGAGTTCTTAGACTTTCCGTTTTATACCATTTTTAGCATTCATTCTATTTATTTCTATCTTTACTTGTAAGAGTATATTTATTGAGTTTTATTTATAAAATATCTATTATGGCCTCCCCTTTTTTTACAAAATGAAAAGTTTTAATTAAATGTTAAATTTTAATTATTAAATATTAATTAAAACATGCATAAATAATAATTTAAAGGAAAAAAATTAATTTATACTTATTTTCTAATTATTAAAATCCAAAGGTTGATAGAAGAAATTTCTGTTGGCATTATATTATAGTCTAGATTCAATTTTGAAGCAGATATTAAATTGAAATCATTTGAGCTATTTAGTGTTTAATCCAGTGATTTAACTTCTGAATAACTTACTTTTAGCTTAAATAAATTATGAAAACATTTAAATTTTCTAAAAGAGTTTTCAGGTGGAAAACAAAATTGAAAATAAATAATGATAATGTTTTTCGTTTCTTTTTATTTTTAAGTATTTCTTTACCACATATGGAAAAGATACGTATGTTTGTATGTAAATAATTATAAACTTCCTTATTTTTTACTACAACTTGACACTTAATGGAATTTTGATTCTTATAAATTTTGTAGCCTTAAGGAAAGAATGTAAAAACGTTTTTAGATTAATACATATAAAATTTACAGTTTTATTGTGCACAACATTAGTATATAATGAGAAATGTTTCACTGCTGTTTTCCTGAAATTCTACATTTATTTTTAAAGCATGACCATACTTTCCTTACTATTTATTTATTTTTTTTTTGGTATTATTATACTGACAGTTTTAGTACATCTATTATTTTTGTTACTTTTGCAAAGTATGGCCAGGAAGTGCAGCTGCCGCTTATAGAGTACTGTTGACTGTGGGGTATTAAAAGAGGCAATCTGGAAAATAAAAAGAGATAATCACTTTGATTCCAGGTTAGAAATTTTTTCAGTAAATATCATATCTTCCAGATACATTTAAGAAAGGATAAATAATTTACAAAATTAAAGGCAAAACTAGATGGTTCAGTGGTTTTAACCACTTGGAGTTAATAGGTGTAAAAATGATTTTACTGCATAAAATGATCTGTGAAGCAAAGCATTTTCATGTGATAAGAAAATAGGGGAGGAGGGCAAAAATTAATCTTCTAACCTATTACCATTTGTGAACAACACTAATGAGAATTCCATAATACAGTAAACCCTCTTTAAAGTAACTGTTCATAGTTTTAAGATGATTTTAGTCTTCAGCAGTGATGGTCATCTTAGAAAATTAATAACATTCAACGGTGATATTTATTTAATTCTCCGCTTCCAAAAGTGTTTTCTGGGGTAATCATCATGAGAAGTTCAGAAGTTATTATTAAAAATAATAAAAAAAATAGTTTTATACTTCTCGAGTATTAAAACTTAAAATGTATATAATTTTTAAGGTGTAAAATAAGTGTGTAAGTAACAAGAAGTAATGTAAATTTAAAAATATTTGAAAAATGTCTAAACTGTAAACATAAAAATAGTGTTGCGTTTCTTTCTTACGGGTTCGTGGATTTGGAGTGATTAACAACAACAACATTTGATGGAGTATCAAAACACAATTTATTAGCCAATATTACTCAGGACAGCTCCAAAAGCACATTTATAATCATCGAAAAACTACGACAAGCACGTGTAAGCATGCTGAAACAATCAACGACACAACCTTCAGGCTATCAGTCTACAACAGTGGAGACAGCTTCATGGCTGAGCACCAGAGTACAGCTCCTTACTTTGTTCAGTTGTTCTCGGAACTTTATGTACTCTTGAGACTCTTCACGCTACAACTCACGATGCACTCGACGATAAGCACTAGAGTACAGCTACCGACTTGGTTCGGTCATTCTCGGAGCTCAATACACTGAAGATAAAACTTGACAAGGCACTAACTCATGATCAACTCGATAGACTGCAGGACACTGACTGACTCACTTGCTAGACTCTCACTCACTGACTATTAACTGGCTGACTTTCTGCATACCAGCAGGGTTTATATAGCTTTCAGCTTGTGTTCGAGAACATTCTGGGCCAAACCAGTAAAAATTTGTTTCAGAAGGTTCTCAATCTGTCTATGTCATATTACCAATTTTGTTACCAAATGGACGATTTCTTGCCAAATATGGCAACCCTAAACCTGCTTTGCGGGGAAACTATCTTTTCGTAGCTGGACATTTCATAACACTAGTATTTTCAAAATTAAAAAAAAGGGGGGGAACTGAATATTGAAATAATTAGTATTTTTTCCTGTTTATATTGCAATATTTCTCACATAATTTATTAAAATTTCTTTTCTGTAGTGGCTGAAAGATTACACGAAAAAAGTTAAAGATCTTGATATATTTGAAGATAAAGTCCCGAATCATGTATTAGTAAACGAGTACCTTCCTGGACAAGGTATCATGGTATGTACATTTAGAAGCAAAATAGTATAGGAATAATAATAATCTGTAAATTATTAACAACAGTATTCAGTTAATAGTGAAAATAATTTTTTAAGAAGAATTAAGCAACATTTTTATTTTTTAAGTGGTCTTATTAAATTATAGCCATGTTATACCTGCACACACGGTTTTAGATAATAGAATTTTTGAATGGATTTCAAAATATGCATCTTTATGATAATTATTTTTCTTGCATATGGATTATAATATATTGCATTCTGAAAAGGAATTATATTTTTCTATTTTGTAATTAATTCTTAATTAGTTTCAAAACTTTTTCTCATTGAATAAAAAAGTTTGATGATAATAATTAGGAATATTAATTCATAAATAAGCTAATTTTTAAATGTATATGGTATAGTTTACCTTTTAAAAATCTTTTCATTATAAAATTGCCAAATTTAGTATTAGCACATTGTAAAATATATGATTCTTTACTGAAAATATATAAAAATAAAAACTGCTTAGTTTGTCTAATAAGAATTTAACTATTTTTATCCAAGGTAAGGAACAAAATAATATAATTTATATAAAATAATATTTACTAGTACCTTAAAATCAATGCAGAATTTTATCTTTCAATAATATTACATGATATTGGTTAAATTCACAGAATTACTGTTTAATCTGAAACATATATAAATTTTATAAATCCTAAACTATCCAAAACAATAAATCTAATCAACCCAAATGGATGAGGAAAGCAGCAAAAATTATACCTGAAGTTAATAGCAATGGATATATATTATACAATGTAGTTATTTTTATTATATGGTTAAAATGAAAGTATGAAGCAAACTTCCATAAACTGCATGGATCTAATTTTATATTTTATTCCAGCCTCATGAAGATGGACCTCTTTTTTATCCTACAATTGCAACAATTAATCTTGGGTCACATACTATATTAGATTATTATGAGAAAATTAATGTTTTAGAACATTCTAAGACAGTAAGTACTAAATTTTATATAATAATCCTTTTTATTTTTTTTCATACAATTTAAAGATATGAACATCAGTAAATATTTTTTCTTGTATTTTGCTTCATGTAGAGTTTAATATTTCTAGAAGACACTACCCTAATCAGTATATTGGTTAGTTGAATTGGCTGTTATACTGTTGGGTCCAAGTGTGAATACTGGAAAAGGCATGGTTGTCTGTAGTTTGTCATGATTATTTGTGTATGTTGCATTTTAGCAATGTCTTTGGTAATGAAATGGCCAAATATCAATCCTATCTGATCATTGCATTAAAAAAAATGTACATATTTCTAGAACGTTGTATTTGTTTTTGAGAATATGCTTCTAGCTAGACTACAAATTAAAGAACTATAGGAATTCACTGGTTTATGAAAAGTTGTTTATAAATTGGTTTGGTTGTGTATCTAAATTACCATAAAAATTTCTTCTGTACTGTTCTATTATCAGGACCAGGTGCAGAAATGCATATATGTATGTATGCATGCATGTATGGATGGATGTGTGTCTGTGTGTGTACACACACATATATATATACATACATACATGCACTTCTGAATCCTGTCCTGATAACAGAAGAGTACGATTTCTTTTGTTCTGTTAGTTTTTACAATTATGTTTATTTTTTTAATATGTATATAGCCATTACATTATGACCACCTCCCATCTATAACAATGGACTCACCCAGGAACAAAAACCCACTGTGCGTGCATGGCTGATGTTAGAGTATATAAAGTGGCTCTCCATTGTCTTTACAAACATAGCACGATTAGCAACATAATGGGAAAAGCAGCTGATTTATGAGATTTCAGTAAAGGTCAAATTGTTATGGCTTGGCAACTGGGAACATCAATATGAGAAATGGTACGTTTAATGGGCTATTCACGTGTAATTGTTGTGAGTACATATCAAAAGTGGTGTATGGATAGTAAAACTACAAGTCGTTGACGAGCAGTGTGTTGTCGACAGTGTATCGATTCCAGAGGAGAATGGAGATTGTTACACATTGTTCGGCATGACCGAATAGCTACAAGAGCTGAAATCATCACCAGCTACAACAGACCGTGTAGTGTACATTGCGCTTACGCAGCCGGAGGTCGAAGCATGCCCCTGCGCTGATGGCACGTTATCACCAGCTGCATCTGCAATGGGCCAAGAAACATCGTAATTAGACATTAGAAGAATGGAAGAAAGTTCGGAATTAGACATTAGAAGACTGGTACGATGAATCACGTTTTCTCGTCCATCTCATCGACGGGCATGTGCTAATACACCGATTTCCAAATGCAACTTGGCTCCTGGATGGACGGAGACAAGCCAGTGGCGAGAATATTACGATGTGGGCAATCTTTTCATAGAGCACATTAGTATTCATAATCCCCATAGAACAATCTCTGACGTCTGTGTACTACGTGAACATTGTTGCAGACCAGGTTCAACCATTCATGAAAACATTATTTCTGGCAGGGGATGGTGTTTATCAGCAGGATAATTCACCATGTCATAAGTGGTTCGAGGAACATTCCAGTGACTTTCAAGTCATGTCTTGGCCTCCAGATTCACCTGATATTAATTCAATAGAGCATTTGTGGTCCCACCTGGAAAACCAAATTCGTACTTCCACACTACCCTCTAGCAATGTGCGGGAATTACAGGACCAGTTGGTGAGTGCTTGGTACCAGATACCTCAGACTATGTATCAGTACTTTGTGGAGTCGATGCCATGCCAGGTGCTGGCAGTTTTGATTGGCTGAAGGTGGTTCTACATTTTATTAGCAGGGTGGTCATAATGTATCGGTGTATTTATGTTAGTGTGAAATTGATTATCATATAATTGTAGCTTTCAAAAATACATAGTTATGCAAGTGTGCCGTATATTCATATTTATATTATATTATAGTACAATCATATTATATTATAGTTACTGCCATATATATATAGTATTTGACAATAGGAAATTATTTAATGACCACAAAAATGCAACTGATTTAAACTTTGCCAGTATTCCCCAAAACACCAGTTAACAATTGTGAAAATAAAACTATACATAATAAATGGATTAATTTTCATAACAAATTAAGTAAATAAATAGCTAAATATCATAAAAGCATATGACTTTGAAAACTTCTATGCCTCTTAACATCTGGATGAAATTTACAACAGTTTCATGGAACTTTATTTCTAGAAATTAAGAAATTATTAGATTAGAAACTTGAAGAAACATTTGGAGGGTGTTTCAAGAACACAAAAGGCACTGCTCCAAGTTAAAGCAATCTTGAGACTGGAAGTTGCTTGTTTTACCTTATGTCTAAATTCCTGTCAGTTGTTGTAAGATGCAGATAAAACAAATCTATTAAGGTTTGTTTAATAATCACAGCAGTTATATGTAGTGTCATATATGTTTTCATTGTATACAATTAATTGATTAACAATTAAATCTATGAAGAATATTTTTAATCAACATTTATGCTGGAATGAATGATATTAATTTAGTAGTTAATAATCCAGTGGTTAAATGGAAACATTGTATAAATGCTTAGATTATTTCACCTGTTGTGATTCTCTAAATAGGTTCCAGCATGCATGTTGTCTAGTTACTACATAGCAACTGTGCCGACTTCAGTCAAATATTTCCTAGACAGTGGGGGTGGCAAAGGAAGCTCCACACTCTAGCCTCTTTATTTTTCTGATCTTTTACTGTTAGAATATTTCTTTGCAATCATATGAGGAGTTTAGTAAAACTTATGACCAGACAGTAAATGGCAAACAGGAACTTCTGGTAGGAACATAAGTGACACATCCCCCCTATCCAGATTATTCTAAGAATTTGAGTGAATTTTTCTAATAAGAATTATGAAATGATTTTCTGAAAAGAAGTTCCTGATGAAAGAGATAAATTGGTATTTATGTTACAGCCAATAATGGCTAACATTTTCAAATACCTTTTGTAATAGTAAATTATTTCTTACCATACTGAATACTAAAAATATTGCTATTTAATTAATAAACTATTGACTTAATGCCACTATTATGCAGATTAATGATATTCTTAATGATCAGTTATATGTCAATGATGATTAATGATATATATTTACATAATTATTCACCATTAATATTTTTTTCTTCAAATAATTTATGCTTTTAATCTATAATAAAAAGCCAGATATAATGTAAATTACTGTATTCTGATATTTTTTTATCATGAGGTAATATTTTACAAAATCATAGATAATTTTCATATCACAGTATCAACACCTGTTATTTCTCAAATGTTTTAACATTGATTACTAGATTTTCCTTATATACAGTGGAACCTCAAATCATGAAAGTTTTTCATCATGAGCAAATCAGTTCATGAACAAATTATATGATCAAAAAATATTTCAGACGAACAATGTCCCGAGCTACAAATCTGCAACAAATGATTTCCAGTGGTGTCTTGAGGTAACCTCCAATACAGAATTAACATTCAAGGACTTTTTAGAAATATTATTTTAATATTTTCTGTTGCTTAATTCTCATTAAGAAAGCCAGGCAACAAGGACTATGAATTCTGCCTGCAGTTATGGCCAAAGATTTTAAAGGCCTTCACACAGAGTTTTTTTTTTTTTGGAGGGGGAGGGGCTAGGCATACTGTAGTTATAGGGGAAAAGGTTGGAAGGGCTTCGAAGTTAACAAGGGAAATATAGAGGAGTTACACTAGAGGATCATAAAAATGAATTCAGCTAGAAAGAACTAAAATATCTTCAAAAACAGCAATAAAAGGCAATTGTGAAGGATGTGTGTTCAAAGGAAGAGGAATGAAGAGAGGATGAACTGCACTAATATTGGGGATTATGATGCATAATATTTCTGCAAAATTGAGTGAAGTGCAAAATTCTATGCATTTAAGAAAGGTTTATGTGAAGTTAGGTGAAGAAAAGTAGTTAAGAAAGGTAAAGTGCAAAGTTTCATACCACCCCGATAAAACAGTTTTAGAGTTCAATGAGTTTCAAGCAAAGTTAAGGGGCACTAAGAGACAAAGAAAAGGACCAAACAATATTTCTTCCTCATTACCTTTCACTTATATCATCCACACGTCTTTGTATGGATACAGAATTAAATATTTATGTTTTACTTGATTAATATCATATTCACATTTTTTGGAAGGTGGATGTTAGAATTAATGATTTCCTCTTTTTTTTTTTTTTTTTTTTTTTTAATAAAATTTTCCTCTTTTTTTTTTTTTTTTTGAGAACTTGTATGCAATGTAATGTTGTAAATTTTAAATAATAAATCATCTGTTGTCCAGAAACAGCTTAATCTATTTTACGTTAATTCCTGTATAGTTTTCATTTATGAATATATGATGAAATTTTGAAGATGATGATAATGATAGAACTAGGTAATTTGATATGATGAAGATGCAGACATGACAGTTAATTGTAGTTCTTAATTTTTGTCCTAGCATTTTTGAACTAAAGACATGGAACATAAAATTTTTACTTTATATTACGTTTTGTTTTTAATGTGAATATTTCCCATTCTATTCTAAAATTAATAAATGTATGCTATAAATCGTTCTTTTGAAGTGCACCATATCCAAATTAATAGCTATTATATGATTGTTGGATGATACAGATGAAGCATAAAACTTCATAACAGCAAAACTTAATCTTTAACCATTAATATTCAAAACAAAATTTTAGTAATAAAATGATACGATATCTCCTACACTGGGAAATAAAATAACTTCATCATTGTTAAATTAACATCAGTAACATAATCTTCAGTCATTATCATCATACTTAAGATAGGTAGATCATTTTCAAATGTAATATCTGTTCATATTTATTCTTAAACTCTTTGAGGGCTTATGACGTGAACAGTTTTTAAGTAAAAGGAAAAATTTTTTTTTAAGAAATAAAAGTACCCAATTAAATAAGGTTTAATATTTTAATAATTTTACATCAATAAAATTTTAAAAATGAATGTCTATAAACTGTAGTTTAAAAAGTGACTTTGTACATTGTGTGCTTATTTATTTCTAGGAAACAGAGAGCAATTACGTTGGATCATTGCTTTTAGAAAGGTGCAGTCTTCTTGTTGTTCAGCATGATTTATATCATAAGTACCTTCATGGAATACAAGAGAAAGAAGTAGATATAATTAATGAAAAAATAAAGAATTTAAATGCTTGCAATAATCTAGTTGGATGTGAACTAAAAAGAAATACAAGAATTTCATTAACTATAAGACATGTACCACATACTGTCAAAGCAAAGTTTATATTTGGAATAAGATAATAAATATTTTGTATATAATAGTTATTGTTTTATGTATTGTATTTTTGTATATAATAGTTATTGATTTTAATTCATTTGTCACTTTATTCTGTACAATACATTCATATCATTTTACATGTGTTTGTTTTAAATCTTTTATGTCTCTTATATACCGAGATGCTTATGCATAGTTCACATTTGACTGAATGTTGCAGTCAACTGATGTTACCAGATAATTTTTTTTTTGTCGTGTTATGCAGTTACTGCTGCATACAATCCAAATGATTACATTAAAAGGGTTATGGTGATTCAATATTATTGTAGGCACTATTGATTCCTGGTTAGATTTCACTTTGATAATACATGGCTTACGTAAATGCTTAAAAACCATAAAATTCAAATCGAATCCTACCAATTAGAAAGGACACTGTTCTGTGACCTGTATTTCTTGCATTCAGAAAATATTCACACATTTTGTCCTTGAAGGACTATTGTTTTCGTTTTGCGATTTTGCGTCAGAAACGTTAAAAGTCTGAATCACTTTTCAAACTGTTGCCACAAAATATTGCAGCCCTGTATTATATTTAAAGAAATTAAATAATAAAGAATCTGCATACATGTATATATAGTTCTCCAAATGCGATAAAACAACGGTGCCTAGAGCCATCCAATTTTGAATAATGTACGTTAACACCCGAATATGTGCATCTGGGAGCTCGAATTTGGAATTTATTTTATTATCTGTTTCATATTTTGTAAAACTTTTAATGAATGTTTGAGTAAAAAACTCAAACGATTTAAAAGTGAGCAATGGTAACACTCTACAGGGGGGAACCTTTTTATCTAAAGCACGCGGAACTGTGTATCAGAAATTCTAAAGATATACTCATTTTAAAATTATTTTGCCATATTGCTGTTGAACTGAATTTTATGGTTTAAGTTCGAAGAACATGATATTTAATAAATAAAGGTAACACACAAAATGTTAAAAAACGCCCCTTTGGACGTAATTTAAAATCTGAAACTTTTCAGATTTTTTTTTTTTTTTTGCAACAAAGAAACTAAGAAAGGCTCTCAATCTGATAGACACTATGAAAATTAGAACCTATATATCCGAATATTGGTGGTTTGAGAACATTAGTTAATTACTGTATGTTCTTAACCCTTCACAGAATTTTTATATCTTTCTTTTTGCATTCTGTTTAAATATTTACTATTTAATTTATTTTTATTCATCTTTCCTGATGGCTTTTCATAGTCCTGGTTATATATATGTGTATACATTTATATAACCAGTATTATATGTATACATATAAATATATATGTATATATATATACACATATATTTTAATTGGATAGTTAAAATTAATGTGGGAAATGCATACCAATATGTTCTGAAAGTCAAACTATAAAGCTGCAATTTAGAAAAGAATGTACTTCAAAATTATGTGTAACAAATTATTAAAAAAATTTTTTCAGCATTTAAAAAGAAAGAAAAATGCTGCCATACAATATGGAAAACAATAGGTCCCTTAATCCTTCAAAAGAATAAAAAAAAAAAAACTTTTTTTATGTTAAACTATTTTAGGTATCATTATTTCAAAAAGATTGTTTATACATGAATCTGCCTTAATTCTTATTTAGAGCTATTATCACAATGCTTTTTTATCCATATTCTGTACAAATGATGAATTAGGAGTTCTTTCTTTTCCAATTATTATTTACCACATTTGAACCCTTTGTCACTGGCATTCACTCAGAAATGTAACTACAGGTATTAAAAACATCATTTGCATGAAAAAAACTGTAATACTTACTTTCTTTTAAAATTCATTTCAGGTGATATTCAAATTTACTTATCCTAGAAGACATCACACACAATACTAGTTTCATGCTTATATAAATATATACACTGGTGTGTAAAAATTAGGACAAACTTGAAAAATTAGCTTATCAATGGAATGAAGAGATAGAGCAGACTGAAAGATTAATCAGGAGGATCAACTAGGGTCAGGTACATTAGCATATGCGCATACACAGTCCAGTCACATTAATGTGACCATCTGTCAAAAGCCAGAATAACCACCTTTCGCAGAGCGGACTGCTGCGAGACGTGCAGGAAGAGAGTCACATAGGTCCCTGAAGGTGTTCTCTGGGATGTTGAGCCATGCCGACTCTAATGCCGTGGCCAGCTGCGCTAGATTACGCGGTTGAGGATCCATGGCGCGAACAACTCGATCGAGATGGTCCCACAGATGCTCGATTGGGTTTAAGTCAGGTGAGTTTGCTGGCCAGGGGAGGACGGTAAACTCATCCTGGTGCTCTTCGAACCACGCACGTACACTGGCAGCTGTATGGCACCTCGCATTGTCCTGCTGGAAGATGCCATCATCCTGAGGAAAAACAATGCGCATGTAGGGGTGAACATGGTCCGCAAGGACAGATGCGTACTTGTATTGATCCATTGTGCCTTCCACAATGATCAGTGAACCTAGAGAATGCCAGGAAAACATTCCCCAGACCATAATGCTCCCGCCTCCAGCTTGGACCGTTCCGGCAATGGTTGCAGGGTGGTTCCTTTCAGAGGTTTCACGCCTTATACGCCAACGTCCATCTGTCCGATGGAGCATAAAACGCGATTCATCCGAAAACGCAACCTGTCGCCACTCAGTGGACGTCCAGCTGCTGTACTGGCGTGCAAATTCTAGCCTTCGCCGTCGATGAACAGCAGTCAGCATAGGTGCACGAACCAGGCGTCTGCTTCGGAGGCCCAGACGCAGCAATGTTCGCTGAATAGTACTTTGGGAGACACTTTTGGTAGCCCCTTGGTTCATTTTGGTGGTCAGTTGCTCAACGGTAGCCCGTCTATCTGCCCGAATGCATCTCCGCAACCGTCGTTCGCCTCTGTCATCTATGGCCCGTGGTGCACCACATTTGCCACGTCGCTGATTTTGGACAGTCCCATTTTGCCATGCACGGTACACTTTTACCACGGCGGCACGCGAACAGTTCACAAACTCAGCCGTTTCGGAAATGCTTCCACCCTTGGCCCGAAAGCCAATGATCATGCCCTTTTGGAAGTCGGATAAATCGCTTCGTTTCTGCATTACGCCAACGATTGAAATGTTTTCCGAAGCCCTCACACACCCTTTATATACGCTCAACTGCACTGTGCTGCCACCTGCCTTCTGTGATTGGTTATTTAACTCTGACATGGAAAGTACGTGGTGGTCACATTAATGTGACTGGACTGTGTATATGCAGCTAGACATATTGGAAGAGTGTTAGATGGGTATAAAGATCGCTGGAGGTTTGAGCTCAACATTTTGGAGAAGATACTGCACAACATATATCAGTTTAAGCAGCATAGAGTTGCTGCATCAGTGTGAATGTTGAACAATAAATCAGGCAATATTTGGATGCTTCTACCCAAGATCGATTCATTGGAAAGACTGAGGAAGGTTGAAGTGTGGCTGTGAAGTTCGGGATTGCGTATAGCATTGTTTCATGAATTTGGAGAGCATGTCCAACTACAGGAACAGCTGTCAGGGGGT
>KK119175.1:115961-136116 GCA_000611955.2 Stegodyphus mimosarum
AAAAAAAAAAAAAAAAAACTGAAAATCTTTTCATGAGAGGTTAAATTTAAAACCTAAATTTCAACATTCAGTTCAACTTTTTGAGCTTCTACCATATTTTACCTTATGTTCATTCCAATAATTAAACAAATATGTTGCATGAGGAATTTCATGGCTTTTTCCCATGTTTAACATAGATATACAGTAGCTTTTTTTGCAAAAACATTCATGACTGCATTACTTCTAAACCTTAAGAAATAACCTAATACAACCTCAAAGCAAACAATGTGAAATTGCATATTTCATTGATTATATTAAAAATTCATTTCATTATAAGTGGTGATAAGCTACAGGAGGTTCAAGCCTTATGTTAAATTTGTATCTAATTTACAAGCCTCTTTTCTTTTGTTTAAATCTAGAAAATACTATCTATATAAATAATGCTTTAAACTCATATGGAATTTCTGAAAATAATTTAATTGCATTCTGTTCCGACTGAGATAGTGTAATGTTAAGAAGAAAACTGGCAGTTGTAATTAAACTTCTACAAAAATTTCCTAAAATTGTAATCTGGCACTGAATAGCTAATCTTTTACATTTAGCATTAAAATATTCATTAAAATACATTAATGAAATGATTTAGTTTGAAAAATTTATTGATAAATTACATGCTTTTTATTACCATCTCCCAAATTCCATGATTACATGAGATTAGTAAAGACAGAAGTGTCAAAATATTAAAAATTCATCCTGTGTTTGGACAATGATCAGTAACATGCAATTTATAGATGATTGTTGCTATACAAAGGAACTATCCAGCTTTTTTTAAAAAATTTTTTAGAAATTTTTTGAATTTAGAAAAATTTTACACTGAACAATAAGTATTTTTTAACCGATTCCTAAATTTGGAATTTTTAAAAGACATGGCATTGATTGCAATTATCCTACAAGAATTGTCATATATAATATTTCTGATTTTTCAAACCTTTAGAAATCGTTAACACTTTTTTTTTTCTTCAAGCAGAATTATTTTTATTTTCTATTTTTGTAAAAAGTAAAATATTTTGTTAGAATTTGATATTTTCTTTTAATAGAATAAACTGCACATCCCTAGTTAAAATTTTCGTAGCTCACTACTGATGCACTAGTAGTAACATTAATTCAAAATAAAAACATAAACAGTAGATATTTCTGAACATCTAAATACAAGATATCCCTTATATACAACTTAAGCACTTTGTAAAAAAACAAATTATTTTCGTCAACATTTAGTTTACATTAAAAGTGACGTAACATCACACTGAAGTTATGCCATTACAGAGTTAGTTATTGCAGATGAGGTGTGGTTCCATTTCAGTAACTTTACTTCCTTCAGTCAAAAGCAAACCATGAAAACAGCAGGATTTAGAGTTCAAAAATTTTCACATGCATTGCATCATGAAACACTGCTACATCTGTAGGATGTAGCATCAAAGAAGAAATGTTAATCGTTTTTTAAGTGTATCATTGATGAAGAATGTTGTTAAAATCTTATATGCAATTTACATCTTCTTAGAAGAACAAAAATTAATTATTACTTGCAAATGATGACACAACACAGAATGTGCTATGAAAAATATTTCAGCATTTTCAATGTTACTTTATAATTTTATTATTTATCACCAGATATAAAATGTTTCGCTAATTAATTAATTACCATTCAGTTGTCAAATTGAAAGTAATCAATTTTAACAATAATAATTGAAGGTACACAGTAATATTAATGAGCATAACTTCCAAGACTCAAATCAAGTCTGCAAGAGAAACATTTATGTGCTATACTGTGGCTGTGCAAAATCATTCTGTGCACTTATTTCATTAGGAGAGGGAGTAAAAAAAGGGGGAGCAAAGAAAGAAGCTTACATAAAATATAATCGTAAAATGACAATCATTTGAAAATTACAAGACAAACCACTCCACAACTTAAGAGAATATTTTATTGTAATTCAGTGAGGTAAACAATGAAGCCAGAATAAATATAGTTTATACTAAGTTCTTATACATTATTCGGGTACACCTCACGTAATAAACACAAAATCAATATTCTAACCTTTACTTTTAAAACCACTAGACTTCCACAACTGAGAATCAATGCCAAAAAATTTTGAATGAACAAAATTATCCTGAGTAAAGCAACGAAATGCAGCTCCGAAATTTGTAAATGCAATAAATGCAATCCAACATCGAAGGGTAACAGTCATCCAATGCGGCATCATATTTGCGATTTCAAAAAATGCATTCTCATTACTCAGTCATGTTTTAAGAACCCAAATGGCTCATAAACAGATTATTGTATATTTTTCAATATTAATATAAGTCTTTACGAATTACAGTTTATCATAAAACTGAAGGAAAACAAGAAACACAAATGACTTTTGGATAACAGAAACTATAGCAGACATACAAATGAAATGTTATTGCCAATTCTTAAATAGCAATTTTCTAGTCTACGAGCAAAATTTATTTACGATATATTGGAACGTATTCAATACATTAAATTAAGTCATTACTCTTTTTTGAAGAATTAATTTATATCTGTAGTGTTCCCTTTTTGTTAAGCTGGTTTCAAACGCTTAAATAACTGAATTTTGAAAATTACCTTTTTTTGAAGCTGGCTAATCGGTTTCTTTCCTTTAATTTCAATTTTTTTTTTTAAACAAAATATTATAACACAGCTGAAAATGTTTTTACTACACTTTATGACTGATGAATTTCTTTATGATTATTTCCATAAATAGCATTCTCAGATCTCAAAAGTAGCCCTTGAAACAAGCACCCAAGTTACTAACTACGTTGAAATGAAATACATAAACATAGCGTTTAGAATAGAAGTCTATTCTAGGAATGGAGGCCTACTCTTACCTCCATGGCTGAAAAGAGCGAAAAATATTTGTAGAATAGGACATGAAACTAATTTAGTAATTTTAGCATTTATTACCAAATGATTAATTTAGGTATTTCATTAATTAAAAAAAATTATGATACTCAATTAAATGCATTTTAAAAGCATTTTAATTGCATTAAAAATTCAGAAATATCTATATGCATTAAGAAGTGTTGACCCGTTCGATGTCGGACGGACATATGGATTTTTAAGCTGATGGAAAAGGAGTCAGGAATAATAATTAAAAAAATTAGTTTATTATCTAGTGATTTTTAAAATTTTGCTGTAAACTACTATTTTAAAAGTAAATTTAATATTTTTCAATTAAAGTTTTAGTACCCGAATGCTAAATAATCTATAATTGTTCTTATACATAAATATTTTACATTTTTCGAAGGCATAAAATCATGTATTACACTCTGAATCTTATAAAAGCATTAAATAAATCACTTTTAAAACTACAGTTTTTTTCCCCTTTTTCAAATCGTTGTTTAGTATTTAATTCAGTTAATTCTAGGCTTCAAAATAAATATTCTATATTTATCTTCTTCTTCATCTTTTTTTTTTTTTTTTTTTTTTTATTATTTTTTTTTTTTTTTACTCATTTGCCGTTGGAAACATTTTTGGTGATTCTGCAAGTATAGTTAATTGAAAGCAATAAAGAGGAGATCATTTGTCTCTTAACTATTTTGCATGTTTGCATGAGCAACAAACTTGGAAAAACAATTCTTTTTAGACCTTGGAAGTAAATTCACATTTGTTATATTTATTTTGATTTAATTTATTGAATTTTATTAATTCATTAAATATCCTGTATTCGAATGTTATTACAATAGAGAAGTTAATTAAATCTCTTTTAGATACATAGAATTATTTTCTTTTTATTACATTGCTGCTTAGTATAAAAATGCATATTAATTGCAGGCTTCATAATAAATGTTCCATATTTAGAATTTTATTATTATGCATATATTTGTTTGTTTATATATTATTATTATTATTATGTATCTATTATAGATTTGTTACTGGAAAAGTCTTAAATGATGAGTTGTTCAAGAACTGTTTATCGGAATTAAATAAAAATGAAATAAGCTGCCTTTTAAATATTTTGCATGAGTTACAAGCCTTGAAAAACAATTTTTAGGCTTTGTAAGTGAGTTAACGTTCATCATATTTATTTTATGATTTTTTAAGTTATTATACATAGTCGTGTAAATTTCTGAAGGAGGTAGAGAACGGCATTTGAAAATATGTCGTCAATTTTATTTCGATTGGTTACACTGTCATACGAAAATCATGCATGCATGTGTCTGTACATAGACATGCATATGTGCATAGACATGCATGCACATATATCTACATACATTTCTGAACCCGGTCACGATAACAGAAAAGAACAACTTAATTTATAATTTTACAGACGATAATTTCTATCATATATTGGATTGGCAAGATAGTAATTTTGGTTTGCGCAAATAGATAGCGTTATGTTCGTTTTGTTATTTTTCTGGCAATCTTATAATTCTTTTTCTTTTGGGATTTGGCAACTGACTATTTTAGGTTGCTAGAGAAACAAATTACGTGTTACACATGTTATTATTGGTGGAGACTTGAACGCAAGACACCGCGCATGAACTGTTACACTTGCAACAGGGTAATGCAACAGGCAGACTGATTTATTCCTTGGCCGCGTCGGCACGGTTTAAATTGGCAGTTCCAAGTACCCCAACATGGTATGCTGCTGGGTCCACAGCAATATTGATTTTTTCCTGTTGCGGAACACCAGTTCTCCACTGGATGTTTCCGTACTGGATGAACTTTCAAGTGATCACAATCCTGTTAGGATTATTCTGGACCTCAGCAGTTATACTACATCAAACACCAGGGCCTTTCGTACAGACTGGCAGGTCTTTGCCAAAGCCCTCTCCAACACACAGTACACTCTACCCACGATACACAAGGGGAGTGACATTGATAGTTTGGTCAAGGACCTCACTGAAGTATACAAAATGCTTATGAGAAAGCACAAGTTGAAGTTAAACCTGGTATGAAACACAAACCTCAAGAACTCAGATTATTGATTAAAGGGAGAAATGCTGCAAGACGAGCGTATCAACGTACCAGACACCGAGATGATAAAAAGAACTTCAATCGCCTATGCGAAGCGGTCAAGTTTCTTACAAATAAACTCTCACAAGATCGCTGGACTAACTACCTAAGATCTCTTTCTGAGCAGTGAAGAGGTACAAAAAATGCTACAACGCCATTCCGCCCCTTCACGGCCCTCAACGGATCCATTATTCCGGAACTGAGAAAGCAGAACTTTTAACTCAGCATCTGGAATCTCCGTTCTGCATTAACAACATTTCAGACTCAGACACTGAACAGCTTATTGCTGACTTCCACTCCAATTTTACAACACAGCCATGCACAGACAACGTTATCTCAGCCATGCCATCGGAGGTCTGTCTCTATATCAAGCGAATTGCGAAAAGGTTAGGTTATTCAATCAGGGCAAAGCACAGGAGGGCTATCTGCCTAAAGGAAGGGATGCCTTCGTGGAGGACTTTAGAAGGGAAACTGGCTAGTATACACGTTACATATGGGGAAAACCACGAAAACGCCCATGCAGCCAGCCCGTTCGCGGGATTCGAACCTCGGGCCGAACTACCAGTGTTCAGTGCAAAAAGGAAGAGCCCTGGAGTAGAAGGGGTCATAAATGAGATGATCAAGCACTTCCCTGTCAAGATAATACTCTACTTCACCAAGTTAGTGAATATCATACTAAGATGGCAATACTTCCCAACCAGTTGGAAAACTGCCAAGATTGTCCCTCTGCTAAAGCCCAACAAGCCTGCGACTGCTCCTGAGAGTTACCGACCAATCAGTTTGCTAAGCTCAATTAGCAAAATCGTGGAAGCAGTTATTCTCCATAGACTAAACATCTTCCTGGATGAGCAGAAGATCCTCATACCCTATCAGTTTGGGTTCAGGCGGAAGCACTCGACAACGCATCAACTCTACAGAGTAGTTGAGTTAATAAGCAGTGGGATGCAATAACATCGTGTCACTGGTGGACTTTTCTTAGATGTCGCCAAGGCCTTCGATAGAGTATGGCTAGATGCCCTCATATACAAATTACACAACCTGGGACTCCCAGGCTACATCACAAACATAATTAAATCCTACCTAACCGGTAGACACTTTGTCGTTCATGTTTCTGGTTCATTGTCCACAAACCGGCCTATACGGGCTGGTGTTCCACAGGGATCCCTTCTGGGCCCTACCCTATTCAATATTTACGTGAACGACATCCCCACTACACACAACACAACACAACACTAGCCATGTATGCAGATGACACAGCGATCCTTACGCAAAGTGCATTTGTTAGTTCAGCAATACAACAGCTACAACACCACATCCACTAGCTAGAGACTTGGCTGACCAAATGGAAAGTCAAAGTGAATGTCGACAAGACACATGCAATACTGTTTACTACTAAGAAGAATTTCCCGACTCACCTGCAAATATATGGTGGGACATTCCCTGGGTCAAGCAGGTCCCTTTTCTTGGGGTGATCCTCAGTAAATCTCTTACATGGAACCCACACGTTACACATATTCTCAGGAAGTTTCGAGCTAGTAAAGCTTCACTCTTCCCCTTAATTGCTCGAAACAGTGTTCTATCTATTGATAATAAGTTGCTCATTTACAAAACCATGTTGCGTCCAATTCTTAGTTATGCATGCCCCGTCTGGGCATACTCGTGCAAAAGTTTGAGAAGGCAGTTACAAGCTGCCCAAAACGGGGTATTGCGTATGATATGTAATGCCCCCTGGTACATTCGGAATAGCCAAATTCGTAAAGAGTTAAGAATAGAGGATCTTTGTGATTTTTATTCCCGCCTATCTAGGGCATTTTATGATAAACAGGAACTTCTGGACAATCCTGTGGTTGTTAACTATTGTTATGATACTAGGGATCCCAATTTCAGTAAACGCCCAAGGGCGATCCTAAATGTTAGTAATATGTAATTTTGTAAATGTGTTACGCTAATTGTTGCTCAGATTCTTTATTGTATATAGTTCTTTTTCCCTTCTGATTGCATTTTGTTTTTTACTAGTGGCACTAAGGCGTCGCACTCCGTATTTTGTTTCTCTTGTGTGTGCATGTATTCTTCTGTGAAATAGTTGTTAAAAAAGTTAATTATGTATGGTTAGTAATTAGGTACTTAAGGTAAAAATTATGTATTTAACTATCAGCAATTATGAATTTAAACTCTTACTCATTTAATAGCATTTAGCACATTCAGTTATATTTCTCATAATTCGAAACTTTTATCATGTTTTTCGATGAGGAGTAGGGCTATGGTGCCCAGGTACCCTAGTGGTTAAGCACCGCAGTTCAACATTCATTCAAATTACGTCTGTGTTTCTTTACAATTGTTAGAATACGATCAATTTTAACATGGTGTGCAAAAATAAAACATTTTTGACATATTTTATATTTTTTATTTTCACGAAGGCAACAAAGCGGTTGAGGCTTACAAAAATATATGTAAAGTTTATGGTGTTGGTTGCTTAACAGAATACATGTGTTTAATAGAATACATTGGTTTGAAAAGTTTCTCTTTGCAGATTTTTTACTTGAAGATGACCAACGTTCTGGCCGATTTTCTGAAGTTAATGATGACAAAATTAAAGCCATAATCAAATCGAATCGTTATATAACTGCCCGAGATATTTTTAAAAAGTTAAATGAATCATACACGACAGCTGAAAATCACATAAGGTTTGTGAACTCGTTAAGAAACTCGATATTTTGTTTCCATATGATTTGAAAGAAATGCACTTAAATAATAAGAAACACAATGTATTTGCGATATGCATTTCAAACATAATCCAGTCAACCTTTTTTTTTAAATGAATTATCCCTGGCAATGAAAAATGGATCGTCTACAATAACATTGATTAAAAAAAAGAAATCACGGCCCAAGCATAATGAATCAGCACAAATCATACTGAAAGCTAAGTTGCATCAGAAAAGGTTACACTGTCAGCTTGGTGGGATTACAAAGGTTTGCGCATTTTGAGCCTCTTCCAAGCAACCAAACAATCAACTCAAATGTTTATTGCCAACAACTTATGAAACTGGAAGAAGTAGTCAAAGAGAAAAGACTAGAATTTGCAAATCGCAATCCAGCACGATAATGCGAGGCCTCACGCATCTTTAGCAACACTTACGGAATTATTAGAGTTTGGTTGAGTGATGTCGCATGCTCCATATAGCCCCGACCGGGCACCATCGGATTACCATTTATTTCGAAGTTTACAAAGCTTTTTAAGTGGTAAAATTTTAGTAACAACGATGACCTCAGATCGCACTTGATTGAATGTTTTGCTTTTTTCTTACGAACTTTTTTTTTTTTTTTTTTTTTTAGTAAAAAGGGACTTTGTTCCTGAAGGACTATTGTTTTTGTTTTGCGATTTTGCGTCGGAAACATTAAAAGTCTGAATCACTTTTCAAACTGTTGCCACCAAATCTTGCAGCGTTGTATTATATTTAAAGAAATTAAATAATAAAGAATTTGCATAAATGTATGTCTATTTCTCCAAATGGGATAAAACAACTGTGCTTAGACCCATCCAATTTTGAATGAAGTACGTTTCCACGAATATATGCATTTGGAATATATCCACCCGGTTATGTGTACCCGAATCCCACGAATATATCCATTCGAATATGTGCATCTGGAAACCCGAATTTGGAATTTGTTTTATAATGTATTTCATACTTTGTAAAACTTTCACGAATTTCAAACGATTTAAAAGCGAGCAATGGCAACACTTTACGGCGGGAGGGGGAAGTAAAAGAAAAACCTTTTTATCTGCAGCGCGCGGAATTCTGTATCGGAAATTCTAAAGATATGCTCATTTTAAAATTATTTTACGATATTGCTATTGAACTGAATTTTATGTTTAAGTGCGAAGAACATGATATTTAATAAATAAATGTAACACATAAAACGTTAAAAAACGCCCCTTTGGACGTAATTTAAAATCTGAGACCTTTCAGATTTTATTTATTTTTTTTTTGGGGGGGGGAGGGGCATATTCTCTCATTTTTTTTTTTTTACAAGCGTGGTAACATGAAGTTACCAGAAAGGTGCAAAAGGTCTTCGAACCGAATGGAAGATATTTGATTCATAAAAGTTAATTTTTTGTATAGGAAAAATTGAGTTTTATTTCACACTAAAAACCTGACTTTGCTTTCTTGCCAACCCGATACTTTCATTTAATACAAAAATTTAGGTCAAGAAACATCCTATGCCGAAATCTATGAGCAAAATTTTCGTGTGTCCGATTTTCCTGAGTCTGTGTGTCGACTTACTGGTTAAAACGTTTTGAATAAATTATTTTCTTAGAAGGAATATTTTGATGATATTTATTTTACAACAAACAGGGCTTAAAATAGAAGAAGATAATATTAGAAAAATATTTGAACTGCGTCTTTCAATTTTAATACAAGATTTATGAAATCAATTTCAAAAATACAAGTGTTAGAAAACAAATAAGAGTCACTAAGCTACTCACGTATTAACTGAATTTTTTTATTACCGCAGATGGTAATTAGCCAGTAATAACACTCCGGTATTTAATACACGAATTCTTGTCGCAACCAACGCATAAATGTAATCATGTGTTTTAAGAAAATGGTAAGTTATTAAAATAAAAGGCGATCTCCTATCTTCTTAGTTGTGGCCTTTTACGAATAATATGCTATTGCCATATAATGAAACTACACATCATTTGTGAAAGCATATTTTGAAATTCTCATACAAGGCAGGTGAATGTAAATATTGTTACGTTTTTCTCTTCAAGGATTCGTGGATTTGGAGTGAATAACGACGGCGACACTTGATGAAGAATCAAAACACACTTTATTGGCCAGTATTTTACAAGACAGCTCCAAAATCATGCTTACAGTCGTCGAGAACTACTATAAACACGCTGAGACAATCAGCGACACAGCCTTCTGACTATCAGGCTGTAACGGTGAAGACAGCTTCACGGCAAAGCACAGAGTACAGCTCCCGACTCTGCTCAGTCGTTCTCGGAACTCCACGTACTCTCGAGACTCTCCACGCTAGAACTCGCGATGCACTCGACGATACGCTAGAGTAAAGCTCCCGACTCGGTTCAGTCGTTCCCGAAGCTCAACACACTCTAAGATAAAACTCGACGATGCACTTTCTCGCGATACACTAAGAAACGCTCTCGATGTAGTCGAGGACCAGCTAGACACTCGCTTACTGAATATTAGCTCGCTAGATGAAACGCCAACAACTCTCCGCGTACCAGCAGGGTTTATATAGCTTTTGGCTTGTATTCGAGAACGTTCTGGGCTAAACCAGGAAGAATTCGTTCTAGAAGGTTCTCCATGCGTCTATAGCATTTCGCCTATTTTGTCGCCAAATGGGCGATTTCTCGCCAAATGTGGCAACCCTGCCTTTCCTTACCATTTTATGGCAACCCTAAACCTGCTTTGCGGGGAAGCTATCTTACCGCGCCTGGACATTTCGTAACAATATAATAAAAATAATTATCCTGAAGAGTCGTACGTGGTAGTATTAGTAAAACTAATATTTACTGAATATCGCAATAGAACAATCGAAATTATAGATATTAGTTTCTCAAGTACCACTCTTTGATGCAAAGCCATACTAAAGTGTGTAGAAGAGGAGGTAAACAGAATTAAAATATAAAAAGTAAACAACAACAACAACAAAAAAAAAACCTGAAAGATTTCAGATTTTAACGGTTGTTCAAAAGGGTTTGTCAAGAATTTTCTACGCTTTCGATGATGTTGTTGCGCTCACTCCTGCTAACCTGTTTCTTTTTGCCCTTTTAGCCTTATTATTAAGCATCATTTTCTTTGCACTTACGCCGTATAGAATTCAAAGGCACAATTACAAAAATTTTAAAAGCAGCATGTGTTTAGAGTTCTCGATTAAGTGTTTTGTGTTGGCATACATTTTTCTGTTTTTTTCAGTCTTTTCTCAGTTTACCATATCAGTATACAGTTTTCGTAGTAAGATGGCTTTAAAAAAAATTTTTTTTGGTCTTTTTATTATTAACGTTTTCAGTGTTAAATTTAGTTATTAAATATTATGTCACTTGCGCCACACAAAATTCAGCTGAATAGCAAAATGACAAAATTTAAAAACAGTGTATGTTTAGAATTTCCGCTATGTAGTCTCGAGCGCTGCAGATTATCCTGTTTTAATCCGTACAGTGTTGCCACTGCTGGCTTTCAAGGTCGTTGAGTTTGTTGAAAATTAATTAAAGTTTTACAAAATATGAAATATAAAATTCGAGATTAAAAATTCGACTTCCATGTGCCCCTGTTCGGGTGGAGGATTACGTTATTCAAAATTTGATGGTTCTAGGTACTGTCGTTTCCTCACAGTGCGAGAAACATATATACATTTATACCGATCCTTCATTATTTAACTTTTTTAAAAGTAAGACAGGGCGAATTTGAACAATGATTCAGACGTTTCACAGATTTCCTTTTCAGACAGAAAAATGATACGCCGCCAAATCCCGTTTTGAGACTAATAGCCCATTAGGGCTAACGCCCTTTTGGGCTAATAGATTAAATATTACAGTGAAAGTTCGATGACCCTGCAGCCAATGGTCAGCCATACTTGATAATCCGACAGAACTTTCACAATATGCCTGCCGTAAGATGGTTCTAGAGCGTTTCATTTGGTAATGTTCGAAAATTTCTGAGAATTGTAAAAATGAATCACTTGTGCATTATTTAAAGTGACGATATCATAGTTCCAAATGTGTTGAATCCATAAGTAGCAAAAGAAATGCAGAGAGACAAGAATAAGAAGATTTAACAAAGATCGCTTAACATAAAGCTTGTGGAGCTGTTATAATATTTGCGAAATGTAAATTTTTCCTTATCTGGCACATTCTTGAGAATCATATCAGCGTTGCTCCAGTCTCCATCTTTCATTTCAATACACGTTTCTGCCAGTTATCATCTGCAATTCTTTCTTTCCTTTTCCTCTGATGTGAAAACCTGTTAGAAATTCGCTTTCTTTCTTTTCGTTCCCGTTCACCGCTCTTTACCATTCTTTTTTCTCCTCCCAAAAAAAGGCCTAAAAGCCCCTTTTCCAGGCTTAATTAAAAGCCATCTTCTAATGCAACCATGCTTCATTTAATGTTAATTAGTGAAATCAATTATTTATCAGTTTTTCGAACCAATTATAGCTACGTACGAATTAAAATTATGCACTGCAGTTTTTTCTGTTTCACACAAGAAAATTCGGATAAAGGATTTCACCCCGTGGGAAATCCCTACACCCGCCAGAAAGTCTCTGAAAATTATAACGTAGTAGACAGTCTCTCTACATTTTGTTTCATTTACAGTTCAAGAGCCATTTAAACAATAAAATGGCGTGATGGTTTAAATGGCGCATTTTTTTAATCGCTGACTTCCTACAACGAATTTGTTTATTTTATTTTCTACTTACCCTAAATTTTAGTTCTTCTTGCTATTTTGACAATCAGCCCCCCCCCCTCAAAAAAAAAACCTTTTCTTTCAAAACAATAATATCTTTTCTCAAAAATCTTTGCTCAGTAAGGCAGCAGCAGGCATTCTCTCTCCTTGTAGCAGATACAAAAGGCATATGGATCCTTTATTCACAATCTAATTGTTTAACCTTTACCGGCGCCTGCAGCTTACCGCTCATACCCAAGTTTTTTCGACATTCCTGTCAAGGTATTGAACAACAGTTAGAATTAAGCCCACAAACACTTTTGTTGTACTATGAAAGAAAAAAAAATATTTAGGGGATCAAAATTTCACAATTTTTAAGTCTTAGCTATTGAAACTGTAATTACGTTTCTGTTTGACACAAAAGTTTTCGTTTTGAAGTCCATGAACAATCTTACGGATTTTAACGGAAAAAGAAAATCCTTATCTTATATTAGATAAGAATGTAGTAAAGCTGATTATTTGCTGTGTTGGAAGATTTCAAGTGTCAGATTATTATCCTGAACTCTGTATGTAAAATATTGCACATTATTATGTTATTAAAATCGAGGCTTAGTTTCTAAAATTAGAAATATTGGATGAGAAGTACAAAAATGAGTGAATAAAATAACTAACAAAATAATAAAATAATTAATAACAAATTAATAAACTAATACGGAAATAAAACAGTCAAACAATTATTTAATTAAAATTCAATGAAATGTAAAGCGATAAATAAAAATTCAATAAATTATTAAATTAATGGTAAATAGTTAAATAATAAAATAAATATTGATCCTCGTTTACTTTGGAGCTTCGGGTGGAATTACTATTTCCCTCAGAAACTTAGTAGTAGCTTTGTTATTTTAATTATTAATTGTTTTATGAATAAAGAAAATAATTAATAAGGAAAATAATTAGGTAATTAAAATAAAAATTCAGTATAATGTAAAAAATAATAAGAGACAAATAGAAATTTAATAAATTTTGAAATTAATGGTAAATAGTTAAATAAAAAATAAAATACTGGGCCTCGTCTTATTTGTGTCACTTTCTGAAATTACAATTTCACTTAAAAACTAAGAAATCATCAAACCAAAAGCGATCAAACGGTTTCTGATATGTAAATCCAGTAGTTGAGTCATCTGACGGTGAATCAAGCGCTTTTCGCAAAGCAAACATCTGAGTGAATTTGTGAAATACAGCTTTTGATTTCAGCGAGTAAGGACTCGAAACAGTTTGTTATGGCCTTCGGAAGAATCTGTGACGGGATGAAATATCGGCCGTTTAGAAGCAGGGCAAACAATCTTGGAAGCAGTGACATGTGTATATTTTAAGACAGACAATCTGTAAGTTATGTAAACAATTTCAGAACTCTGAAACTGTTGTAAAGAGGTCCGAACAAGGTCGTATACAAACAACAGCTGATTCTCAAGATAATATCTACCCGTGGTAAGAGGAAATCTGTTGCTCGGCAGTTAAGTACAGTGCCAATGGAACTATTGTATTACGGAAAACTGTATACAGAAGGCTTAATGAAAAAGATCTTTATGCCGGAAAAGCCAAAGGTATGTATTTCACTGTCTCCACAAGAAAAGAGTGATTGTTTTAATTGATACAAAGAACATCAGAACTGGAGTAAATACCAATGGCCCTATGTTCTTTTCGCCGATGAATTGAGGTTTAGTTTAACATCTGATTCTAGCCGTCTACATCTGGAGGGAGTAAGGAACGCGAAATCTTCTTCCGAACATTATGGAACGTGACAGTTTCGATAATGCAGGTGTGATGGTATGGAGAAGAAAATGACCGATAGATGTAAGCTCCTACAAGTTTCAATAGTAAATCTATGACACGCTAGAGAAATAGGGACGAGATCTTAAAGCATTATGTAAGGTTTTTCAGAAGTTCATGTGGATTTGAATTTTTATTTATGGGTGATAATGTCAGTCCACATCGAGTAAACCTTGCTGATGAATTCCTAAAACAGTAAGCGAATATCGTGCTAGCAAAATCTCCTGATCTTAACTTGATACAGAACTTATGTCACTTGGGAAGTAGTTGCACGGAGGTATCCTCCTCTTGGAGGTGTAAATGCTCTGAAGATCACACTGCCGGAGCAATGGAACTTAATTCCCCAAACTGTGGTTAACAAACGTTTTTGAGAAAATACGTTGTGATATGTGTGTACAAGTCTGAGTAGATCACATTAAATATTAAATTTATAAGTCTAAAATTTTTTTGAATTATTCTTTTTCCGAAGTATCCTTGTAATATATTATTATCATTTTTATTGGCCTATGCTACAGTTTCATATCACACGCAGTGCGGTTTTAAATTTTTCAGACATTTGTTTTTAAGATCAGACACCAATTAAAAAAATGGAGGAAATTTTCTGTAGGAACTGGTGTCCTAACACTTGATATTAGAAAAATCCAAGTAAATTGTCATCTTAATTTGAAATTCAATGAAAGCGTTTTTTGATTAGAACCGATGTCGATCGAGAACGAAACGTCTGTTCTTCGGTCATGAATGAGCAGGTGACATGAAATTTGAGTCAAAGAATAAGTCGCCTCTATTCTTCGCTGGTTTCGTTTCTTCGCTATGAACAAGTTTTGATACACTTGCCTTCTACATAATTTTTTTCCAAGACGCCTATGATACCAGAAAATATTCTAATCTCTTCTTTTGAACTGCTCCTTTCCTTGCTGCTATCTCCGAAATTCGGCGAGCGACCTCGAGAAAGGATAATTCGATCAATACATTTGTTCAATTTTTTCTATTTCGTTGAATAATTTATCCGCAGGAGATTGACTGACTGTCTGGCCGGCGGTGCAAGTCCTTGCGATTGAATTTACGTCTATCTACAATTTCTGCAGCTTCGTCTAAAGTTTAACCGGAAACCGCGGCCAAAATAGACTGAATGGTCTAAGGCCACACGCTGAATAATAAGTCTAACATTAAGTTCTCGGGAGCATTTAAGGACTCCGCACAACGTTTTATACTCCTAAGCAAATCCGAAGGCCTTTTAAGAATATAATTTCTCTCTAGATAATAACTGGCAAATTTATTACTAGAAAGATTCTTCCGACTAATTTATTAACTCAGTTTTGAGCTTTGTGTAAGAGTCAGTAGGATCTGCTTTCAAAACTAAATCCCGAGCTAATGATATAATATCTAGAAGAAGAAGACAAATGATATAATTATATTTAGTGATCGAGCAATAGGTTAGGGGGTGGCAAGAGCAAATGTACTTTTACACATCATAAACCATTTACAGCGGATATTTTGCAAGGTTTAAGCCAAAATAAAAGTTCAACTAAACAAAATAAAATATAAGTGATAAATGAAAATCAAAATTATGAAATAATCACATGCAGTGCTCTTAAATGTTTTCCTTTGTATTCAAGCGTTATGATGCATATCATTGCGCAAAAATTCATATAGTTTATAATTTCCAAGAAATCTGCAATTGCAGGCATGTAAAGATAATTTTAGATATGAGTGTATTTCATTCAATGTCAGTTTGTTATTTTCAGTATCGCAAGTAAAGGATCACGAACCCATGAAAATTCATTGCACTCATCACTTAAAAAATAAATTTCAAATTTTGATCTCTGGCTTTCAAAAGGCAAACATATGTCATTGCATAATTCTTTTCCAGTAACAATTCTGTTTTCTACTGAAAATGATTCTAAGGTTACAAATAATAAAATATTTTCTGTTTTCCCAAATAACTTACAAACCAAGTTTCCTCTCGATCCCCTTTATATTCTAACGCACTGGGAACTGTCAAAATTACCTTGTAGACAGAAAATTAATTCATTTAGTTTTGTGAATGCATCTGGAAGACAGCCATTATTCTTAGGCGCACGTCATCAACAAGAAATGATGTAAAATGTTTGTTAATTTCATTTAGAAATATCAGGATGGTTTTGAAAATAGGTTTCCAAAGGTAGCCTTCGAAGACCGCTTATGATCCGCCGACCACAGAGTGAAAAATGCTGCTCTAAACCATAGTTTCTCAAAGTGAGCAGTCGGGAGTATCGCTCACCGATGGGCTCTGAGAAGCCGTATGGAGCGTTTCTAGTTCAAGAAACAGTAAAGAGTCATTGAGAAGGAAGTGGGAAATAAAAGCAAGCACGGTTGCCAAATTTGGATGCTCAGAAATTCTTGGATTTTGGAAGTAGTATATTGATCAGAAGAATCAAAACAAATTATGTTAATCGACTGTTCCCCCAAACAGGTTCAAATTATAAATAGTTTCACGTCTTTCCTTCCCTCTGCAAGATATTGGAGGTTTAAAATTATCAGTTTTATACTCTAAAACACGATCGCGAAATCCATACTTACAGTGATATCTAGTACGCTTAAATAAAGGGTTCATATAAAATATATCAAGTCACCTGCTGTGATAGGATCCTGTGCGTGTTTATCAGATTCATTTATTATTTTTACCAGGGCCTGTAGACTGCATTAAACACACATCTAACACATTATTGCTGCGAGAGAAAAGGGGATTGAGCAAAACAACTTCATAAAGAGGCCAATGGATCAAAAAAATAGTGGGAAACTATGCTTATTTAGTACAGTAATTATTAACATGATTAAACTAATCACTTGAAATGTGATTGCTGTGATATATGATACTTTTATTTTTAATTAATTTTATCATTAATTAAATTAAATTTACTCTCACTTAGATTTCAGTGATAGTAACTTGTGCTATAACGGAAGCTTCAGTTTCATGTAAATCGATGTATTCTTTCTATCCGACGTGTTCGAATTACTCATAAGTAAAGTAGAAATTAAATTAATGTTAACGCATTCTTTTTAACGTCAACCATTATTTTTCTTGCTGCCGTCCAATGAAAGAGTTGTAATTTAGCATATTTTAATGGCACATTCATTAAAAATAGAAAAAAAGGGGTAGGTTTAAAAAAAATGTGATTCATCTGGAGAGCAAATTATTCACTGAACAACCATATCTTAGAACGAAGAATAAAAGAAAACAAAACACCGAAAAAAGATCTAGTCATTAATTACATGGTAAAGCCAGTTTCTATGGTAAAAAGAAAACATACTTTGTATCAGTAATATAGTTTTAACGTTTTAGTTGGTTGGTGCATGCAGAATTGTCGATAAAATATATTCTTTTCTTTTCAGTGTCAAATAACACATTGAATTCGTCCTCTCATTGTGAAAGAAACAGTAATGAATCTATTTCAAACCGTACAGAATTCGTTGATAGAAGATTGCTTTCGAATGAAGAGTAAGTCTTGCTAATTTTATTGCTTTTGTTAGCGTCTAATAAAAGGAAAATATAGAATTTTATATAGCATATATTACAGCATAAAATATTATTTAGTATATATTACACCATAGAATATTATGTAGTATAGTAAAGAATATTATGAACACATATAGAGTGTATGCTGGGTACATGTTTTTAGAAAGATTTAATATTATCATTGAAAAGAACATCATCCTAAGTGCATTCTTCTATAGAAAGTACATTGTTCAATAGTCTACTGAAAAGTCTACCGTTGACGATTACGTTACGAATTATATTTTTAATCATATTAGTCAACATTATTATTAGCCAAAGTTAACGAAACTTAACCAAAATTAACGAAAATTAGTTTATTTTAATTCCAGTGTGAAGATTTCAATAATTTCTGTTAATAATTTTTCTGATTTCATGATGATGATTTAGTAATGTAATATTTATTCATGCAATTTACAGCTACTGATGGCTAATTTTATCCCTTTTAAATATTGAACTGGCCACTAGCATTTTTTAATCTCATCACTACATATGTTCATATAAAATCATCTTTAGTTTGGATACTACATTACCCACATTTATGACATACAGCTTAAAATATCAAAGAATGATTTTGATTTCATTTTGCTCTAAAGATTTTTTAAAGAATTAAAAAATACTTTTGGACAGCTCTTGAGTTATTTGTGCAATAAATATTTCTCTACTGAATGCTGATCTTCTGAACTCTTGACAGGAAGTTAGTATTTGAAAAATTTTGCTTTTGTTGACCTTTATTTTCACTTCGAATAATGTTCAGTAATTTACAGATAAATTTTAAAATTGCAATTAGATTTCAGATTAAAAGAGATTTCATCAACAGTCAAATGGTAACCAAGTATATGCTCATGTAAAAGGATTTTGCTTTTCTGTGTCTTCAGACATTAAAAAATCATTTTGAAATTTATACTTCCACTTCATGTTGCCAGTTAGCCACTGAATTAGATTAAATGTCCTTGTAATTTATACTCTGTGCTGGATGCATTAGCTTTCTGGGAGCTTCTTTATTTGGTGACCCCACACTGAAGATAAAATTCAGCGAGAGTTAGGATGAAATTTTAGTTAACTGCATGATCTACTTTTCACTTCTGCGGAAATTTTCCTATCACATTTCTGCAAAGCCCACAGTGATATAGTAGGAAATGAAACAGTGGTTTCTTTCGCTAAAGGTTCATTTAGTAACCCAACAAGTAAAATTATCAAGATTCTATGGCTAAAATCTTTCTTAGGAAAAGACTTAAAAACTGAGAACTACAAATGACAAGAAAAGTGGGACCATTTTCAACAAGGTATACGTCTTCATGAAATAATCCCCAAAGTAAGCAAGTTAGCAAATTTCAGTAATCAGTAGATCAACTGCTATCCTACAAGTCACAGCCTCTTCCCCATATATTTTATGCGAGAAACATTTCCAGCAGAGGATGGGCATTTGTCATAAGTGCGATTCTGATCATTCCATATTCAGGTGCAACTTAACAAAAGATCACCACATCAGAAATCCATCAAAAAATATGCAAGCATTAAAAAAACATATCATAAAAGCAAAATAATCAAAAAACAAAATTAAATACCTTCAGAACATGGGTACAGATCTACATGGGTAAGTCATTCAGAAGACAGCAATATTAAAAATATATATATTTCAAACTGACAAATATGTGATTAAATTACATACGAATAATTAACTTGTATACAAAATCCAAGTTTTAATAAAATGATGGGTGCGGCTGAACTCTTGCACTCGGATGCTGTGTTCCATAACCTCCTGGCGTTTCGCGGGGGGGGGGGCGCCTGGGAATCGGGTGCTCGCTAGTGGCGCTGAGATCTCGTAGGCTCCCTGATAGGTGTCATTTCTAACATTAGCTAGGCTCAGTGATACTTCAACCACAGTGGTACTACAGAGGGGCTGACCAGCTTCATGTTATGTTGCGATATTACATTTCTTAATTGTATTTGTACGAAAAAGGCTTTCTTTCTTTACTAGTAGCAAAATGATAATTGTGAATTAGATTTAAGACTGCTTTTTGCCGAAACTACGTGAATGCAATTTAGAAATTAGAAAATTAGAAGTATATTATTAGAAGGGTAATATGCTTTCTGATCACCTTCCGAAATAGAGCAGGAACAACCAAGTGTTCTTATGTCTGATAAAGTATACGGATTTTTTTTGGGAGGGGGAGAAATTAAATTAACATTAACATAAATTAACAATTTAATTTTCAAAATTGAAATAGAACTGCACTTGTAAAATTTACGTGATTTAACCCATTTTCTCATAATCTGTAAATCTAGTGCCATTTCTTTTCGTTGGCTTTCACCAGGATGTAAATAAGACATGAGTATTTAGACAAAATTCTCGAAAGTTCAGACAGAGAG
>KK119175.1:136139-186000 GCA_000611955.2 Stegodyphus mimosarum
TACTGCCTTCTAGCTCAGCTTTACAACTTAGTTAACCCGTGTCATAATTCACAAGTGCACATCAGTATCACCACTGAGGGAGGGGTTTCAAAAATGGACCAATGAGCTTCTATTGCTCTTGTGATGCTAAATCTTTGAAACTGTGCATATGAGCGCATGCTGTTGTTTACATTTTATTTTGCATTTGTCTCGTAATTATAAATGCATAGTGTATAAATGCTGCAATAATTTTAGTAGAAAATCGCGTAGTGCTTTCATTTTACAAGTTTATTTAAACGCCAACGTTTCACTTTAGCGAAACTTATCACGGAATACTTATGGATTAAAGTTCGTGGCATATTATCGATCTTTATATCGAGAAAATGACTCAAGTAACAATTACCCTCGAATATTATGCATTTATTAACACCTGTGGATTAAGAGAATTCAAGTGCATATTTGTTTTTTTTATTGAGCTGAGAATAACTGGAGGTGTTACAACGAATCTAGTATTTTCGTATTTCAATGTTTGCTTTCCTTTGATTTTGAGAGTGTAAGATTCAAAATATATATTGCGAATTATCTGATTATGCCTACTGTTAGCATTAAAATTATATAAGAATAAATTAAATATATTCGTTGTGAATAAGATAAATTAATTTTGTTTGAAGAATATTTCTCATGCATGTAATATATTTAAGACTGAATAATTATTAATATGAAATTTAACACACTAGATGTGTAGAAATGCAAATTACTAAAAATCGCTTTTAATAAAATTGTGCTTTGTTTATTGCTATAAAACATCTTTTTCATACAGACTGCAATAAAAAATGCTAAGACTTCTACTATTTACATATGTAGTAATGCTCGTATTTGATCTAACTTCGCATTGCAAATTTTCACAAGAAATTCACGATGCTTTTATTATTTTGTACAGGAAATTGCGTAGCAAAACATTTTCAACTATTTTGGTTAAACTGCAGCGAAGGTCCTGCGAAATGACAGAAATATTACTGGAAGCCCATAGGTCCTTTCTAGAAGCCAGTCCCTCGGTGGCGATAGAGATATGCATTTATGAAATATGCTAACCAGTCTTAGTGAATCGCGCACTTAGTAATTTGAGTCAATTCTTGTTAGGCTGTTTGCAGTGTAATCTGCCACATCTAATTAATTTAAATTTTAAGTTCACTTTTCTATTAGCTGAGATCTCGCAAATGTCGGAGATTTAAACTCTAAGCACAAGTAGTGCATAAAGTGCACAAGTGTTCAGCTTATAGTTTTAAATAAAAAGATTGTTTAAACTTTCTTAGGACTCAACAGTTATTTGCATAGACGGAGCGAAAATTCCGCTGACAGTCTTACTAGAAATTAAGAAATCAAGCTAATTACAGAATGAAACTTTACATGTTGACTTCCTTTATTAGGAAACCACTTATTTTTACAGTTTGTTGCCAAGACACTAAAATAAAACTTGTTAATTTACTTAAGTTTTTAAAATTTTTCAATGATTTAATTAAAGATATTGGAAAAAACAACACTTTTTTAACAGAAACTTCCAAATGAAACAAAATAAACACGATGAAGCCACTAAATAAGAATCGCCGTAATATGAGTAACTTTTAAGGCCTGTAGTTTTAAATATTAGATAGAACCTCCTTCAGCTGCTACAATGAAGGATGACGGAAAAGAAACAAATGCTTGCCTCAGAATAATAGAGGATTTCGAGCATGTTCTAAGTAAATGACAAAAAACGAAACCATTAGTATTATCTGTTGATTGAAAAGACAAAGGAAAGCAGTAAGTAAACAGTTCTTGAAAATTTGACCGTAAAGAGGGATTATAATTGGGGTTATTAACAAAAATCGAAATACAGGGTGTTTATAAAGTCCCGGATCCATTTTGATGTTTAATAACTCATAAAATAATAAAGATAGGTTAAAAGTTATAACATAAATGGTTAGATAGACTCAAAAGGTTTCATGACACTTGTCAATGAACTTCCACGTGTGCCCCCTTCGTTGCACGAAGAATATCAAGTCGATATTCAATTTCACGCCAGGTACCGGCAAGCATGTCGGCATCCGCAGAGGCTATTGCGGTTGTCATTCTGGCTTTTAGGTCATCTATGTTCGACACTCTCCTCTCGTAAATGTTGTCCTTTACAAATTCCCAAAGGAAAGAGTCCAGCGGCGTTATATCAGGTGATCTGGGTGGCCAAGGAATTGGACCTTCTCGCCCAATTCATCTTCATGTGAAATGGTCATTTAAAGAGCTACGAACGATGGTATCCCAATGAGGTGGTGCACCATCTTGTTGCAATAAGACATGTGGCTGAAGCTCTTCTAGTTGTGGAAATACGAAGTTTTCCAACACGTCTAAGTATACGACTGATGAAACCGTCTTTTCTGTAAAAAAGAAAGGCCCAATGATTCGGTCGTGCATTAGTCCACACCACACATTAACCTTTGGGGAATGCCTTTGTGCCTCACGGTATTCATGGGAGTTTTCAGATCCCAATATGCACACATTATGGCGATTAACAATACCAGAAAGATGAAAGGATGCTTCGTCGGAGAACATTACAGAAAAGTACAGATATTTAGACTGGAAAATGAAATTATCTGAAATGAACCACACGCGCAGACGATATTTACAAAAGTAAAGCTATTCAAACCTGAAAAGGAAAACATATAAGTTATTCCATCAATAACTGCCATAAGTTTGTTTATATCTTATTATTTTATGAGTTGTTAAACATCAAAATGGGTCAGGGACTTTATAAACACCTGTATTTTTCTGAATGCCAAACTACTTCTAGAAATCGAGTTCGTCAACGCAAAACCTTTTTTGAATAGTTTTGGCTACACAAAAAAACCTCTTGTTGTCTTGCTCCGTTTGTGTTCTCGTGGTGTAACTAGTAGTACTTTCTGCTAACAACTGGAGGATCAGTGGTGTCGAATTCCTACGAAGACAGTTGTTTTTTCGCGTTTCTGGCTTCAACAAAAATCTGATAGCAGTACAAACTATGCGATGAACATTAAAAGAAACGAATACACGTATTTTATAGGCTTAGTGTTCTGTGTTTAATTTCAAGGCATGTTTTTTACTCATACAAAAATTAGTTAATTCTTTTATTTTTATTGAAATAGAAAATGGACAGTGTGTTTAGGCATTATTAAAGTAACTTCATAGTGTAATTTTTGTGTTTCATATTTTATTTATCTCGTGGATGTGTTTTGTTCTTAAATTATGAAAAACATTTTTTTAATTTAGGAAAATATAAATGTTTAAAAAATTTTTTTTTTGCATAATCTTGGCTGAATTAAATTTCGATAAATAAAAAAATAATAATACTAAAGTAGCTTTCATGCTTTAGAATAAACGAGTTTTCCATCTACAGCAGTGGTCGCTAAACTTATGACGTTTCCGAGCTAATATGCCGTTTTGAAATTCTACTATGAACTACTAACCAAAAGACTACCAACAATTTTTAAAAAACCTTACATTTTTTTATTGTCTATAAAGTCAAATTTCTAGTAAATGTTCAATTTGTGAAATCAATTGAGTTAAACTGTATATAACAAAAAGAAACTGAAAGTGAATTGTACCTAAGAAACAAATTGAAGTGTAGTTAGTAATAAATAACAAATGTAATAAGAGATATTTTTATCAGACCTATTAACTTTAATGAGAAGGATGGAACTTTTTTTTGTCATTGAGTTTTTTGATGTTGGGAGTGTAGGTAGTGGCTGCCATTCGAATACAGTTGTTCAAGGGTTCATCAGTGAGCCCTCATTTTCTGTACTTATTTTTAATAAATTTCACAATGGGAAAAGAAATCTTACACAGATATGTAGCGCTGAACATTGCCTTCACTTTGAGATAAACCTGGACCGAAATTGGGAGTATGTCTCTTTAAGAACTCTAGAGTCATTATGTTATTTCGGAGCAGGAGTGATGAAAAATGAGCAATGCCTTTGCCGGGAATCCAACCACAGACCTCTCGGTTACGCGTCGAACGTGCTGACCACTACATCACGAACGCATGCGAAGAAGGTGTGATAAATACCACTTCTAAAGGCCGACTGGGGTTTTGGGGACCCAATCGCCAAATCCTGGTGGTGAAGAATCATCATCCATCATCTCTTTTTAGTTCGAGCTCCAGTTGTAGAGTCATTATGTTATTTCAGAGCAGGAGTGATGAAAAATGAGCAACGCCTTCGCCGGGAATCGAACCACGGACCTCTCGTTTACGCGTCAAGCGTGCTGACCACTACACCATGTAGGCATGAGAAGAAGGTGGGAGAAATACCTTATAGAACAAGAGACCAAATATTTTCAAGCTTGAAGAAAGAGATTTTAAAGATAAATCATTTTAAAAATCAATCAGTTCGAACTCCACTGCAGTATTTTCTTCTCGGAAATCAAAATGTTCCATGACACAAGCAGAGAACTCTTCAGCATCAGTCTCTATAAAAAGCGATTTGACATTCTGTGCAGCAATTGAAATCCTTTTGAAATCTTTGTTGAATTCACTTTTGGAATCTGAAATAATTTCAGTCTGTTGTTTGCTGTCATCTGGAGGCGTTGAAGACCATTGCTTGTCAAGGGTTTGTTTCAAACAGGCAAAGTGCTTATATTAACCTTGGATGATATTTTCCCCCACAGTTCCAGCTTTTTTCAGAATAAAGCAACATCTAAAATTGTTTCGCCAATATCTTTATCCTTACCTTGAAGCTGAAAGTTACAGATATTTAACTTCTTGGTGATGTCAGCGAGAAAAGAAAAATCCTGCAGCCAAAGCGGATCTTTTAGTTCACGAAAGGATTCCTCTCGTTCTTTCAAAAATTCTGCTAAGACAGGAAACAACTTGTGAAAACATTATAAAACTCTATCTCTACTCAACAAACGAACTTCCATATGAAGCACCAGATCACCATACTGGCAATCTAGTTCATCAAAGAATCCTAAAAACAACCAACTTCTTGCGCGGGTCTATAGTGTAGCGCTCTGAACAAATGTCTCTGAATCGCATGTGCTCTAACTTTGTTCACTATTTTTATGACTGCCTTCATTACATTGTTCATAGTTAAAAACTTTCCATACAGTGACTTCTGGCGTATTACGCAATACAGAGGTGATAACATCTTTAACTGATAAAAATATTTCCTGTCTTTTAGTGCGTCCTGTTAGCGATATAATCTTTACTAGCTCCGCTCCTATTTCGAAATTATCAAACCCCATTCTTGCAAAAAGGGCCAACTGAGCTGTATCGACTGCATCAGTCGATTCATAAAGTTGCAGAGAGAAACAGATGCAGCGATCAAAGTCAGTTTTTAAGTTGTGAGATAACGTCAGAATTCATAACCTCAACCCTTCTCGTTGCTGTAGAAAAGCTGTGCAGATTTAATAGCAGACATTATCTCAGTTTTATTTTTGAAACTATCAAATAAAGCATCTGCAGCTTCTAAAAGTGCAGTTTTGATTACTTCACCGTCTTCGTATGGTTTCCTATTCTGTATATTTGAATATTTGAATTCCTATTCTGTCATATTTGAATCTCGGAATGACGCTTCAGTTGCTGCTTTGTTCTCGTTAAATGATTTTTAAAAAGTTTATTGTTGAGCATTAAGTTTAGGTTTTAGCTGCCTTTTATTTTCTTAGAGAAGAATTCAATGGAAAATCCTTTTTAGTTCCTGCATGAATGGCTTTGAAGTGACGTTCGATGTTCTTCTTCTTCTCAATTGATACACTTGCATAACACAATAAACACACACACATTTGTCCTTTACTTGGGTAAATAAGTAATCGGTTTCCCATTCCGAATGCAAGTGGTAAGGTTTTTACTTTTTGCTAGAACACGCCATCATTAGAACATACATAGCTTATTACCAACGCCTAAATCAGACTATCGAAGTTAGCAAATGTCTAATATACAACGGAAAACATTACGTGCACAACCTCATGCGTATACAATCAACTATGAGATGAGGTTGATATTGGCAATTGCGCGGGAGAAATAAGCAGTTGTCGTCAGCGTCAGATCAGTAGAGGAATAAAGGTTAGCCAGCCGAAGTCTTAACGCGATCTACCAAAAATGCCTCCGCGAGCTACTAGTAGCTTGCGATCGACGGTTTGGCGATCGCTGGTCTACAGGAAAACGGCAACCCAGTTAGTCCGATATTTAGAGTACAGTCTCTATTCATCCGGTAGTTAAAATTCCTCTGTCAATCAAAAATTGTTCTCAAAATTCATCCTATTTGTACATTTGTATTTTTCTTTGCTATTTATTGTTTAACTGTGAATTATGAAAACCCTATGAGTTCAAATAGGCATGTTCGATCTTCGCCAATTTATTTATGGAATGAGGTACAGTGCTCGAAATCATTCACTCTATTTAATCGATGCTATACATATCTGCGTCAGAAGATATTGCCAATACTTAAATATATCTAAGAAACAGGACAATCAATAAAAGCATTAAATATTATTCTAAAAAGTCTTTGCCTTCTTATGTTACCCCTCAAAAGTGTCCTTTTTTAGTTAACATTCTTATGAGATGTGTTGAAGCTTTTTGACTAACAAAGAAAACTATCAGCTTTCCAAACAAAAGTTTGTATGTTTGATGATCGAACACGTGAAAAACGTGACTCTGCGCAGTCATCCGCAAACCCCAGAACACAGTATATGAAATTAACCTCGCATTTATAATATTTAGAATCACGGACTGGCACGTATGAAGTACCTGTCAGTTATAAGGTCGTTTGTGTTAAGGCGCATTCCTGGCAGATAGTATGCATGTCATAAGGCAGTGGCTATTGCAGGTGCGTACAGAGTGCAGATATGTCGGATTGCTAATGTGTAGTGTTGTTGAATTACAAGAATATTGTACGATTTACCAAATACCTCTTACTTTGTATAAATACTAGCGACTAAAGGGATGTAGAAATAGGCAATAGACGATACTGTTCCAACTTATCTTGATAAAGATTTTCTATGGTAGTTGTTAACCTAAGGATGCAACAAAAATTCTTGGCAGCAGTTTCTGGAAAATAATAAGACATTACCACCAAAGGGAGGCATGTTGACACAGGCGGTACAACAGGAAAAAGGTAATATTAATTTTCCAACATATTTATATCAAACTCTAGCATACGTGTGACATGAAATTTTCAATTCAGAACTGGTATTTGAAGAAGTGAACAGTAAAGCAGCCCTTCCCAATTTTAAATCCAGAATATATTTTCTTCTTCACCTCAAGCATGTTTTGCCTTCGGAGATAAGTTTTACAGAGTATGACTTGCGCAACTCTACTACCTAAAGGGCCATTCACACTGTGGTTTATCTGAGCTAAAGGAGTCAGTTCCATGTGTCGACTAGCTCCGCTTTGCCTGCAGTTCAGATTTTTCAACTTGCTGCCCTATGGGAAAAATTTGATTTTGGAGATGGGTCGGCTACGTCAGTTGTCTCCGTTAGCCTCAGATAAACCCCAATGGGAGCGGCCCTCAAGAGTCTACCTATTCGTGATGTACACAGCTTTACTCGAAGCCTGACTCCCACCCCACTGCATTACCACGTCTTTGAGTCCCGTACGTGTTAGACATGTGGAACTTTGTGATTGAGGCATGCATGTCTGTTGATGATAGAATGGCTCCAGGCTCACTACATTACCTTTGTCAGTCCTTCGCTGCAAATATTACGAGTGCGCAATACTGCTTAATTCTTCAAAATAAGATGTAAGCCCTCCCGCATATAGGGGTTCCAGAAGACAGCGAAGTGCAATATTTTGTACCTACTATTTTGTTCACATGCTTGATCACCCTTGAAAGAAATAATTATCATTGGAAAGTAAGATAGCTTTCTTTATTAGTGCCATGATCATGGTCTTGCAGTTAGTGGCCAATATATTTAATTTATTCATTAAGAGTGATATTTAATAACAAAAATTTTAAATAAAAAGAGGATTTTTTACCAAAAGTTACTAATAAAATTATTTGAAAAGACTTTTTCTCAACAAGTTTCATATGAACAATTTTAGTAATACACAACTAAATACTTTTTTTAAAAAAGATTATGGGATCGTAATCAAAGAACTGAAAGTGTCTTAGCTGTTGAGTGTCCTTCGGAAGAGGATGTAGAAAGTGAATTAATGAAGGCTGCGGAGAAATGCATTGAAGACGTGAAACTTGTTATCAGAAAACGTGAAATACTGCTAATGGATTTAAAGAAAACTCTTGAAAGAAAGGTATTGTATTATTATTATTATAAGACCTCAGATGTTATAAGGTAAAAATATGTGTACTCTGTCCTGAAAAGTCCTTCCCCGACCTTTATTTTAGCAACGATTTATTTTGGTCAGTTTGTAAGGTTTTAGTTAAACTAACAAAGTTTTATTTTAATTTAAATCTTTCTATCCCTTCTCATTTTCAACTTCCCGTTAGAAGAAGCGCGCATTGTAGCTTTATGCTAATTTGAAGTGGAGCCAAGCTATATTTAAACCGGAGGTAGAAACCCTCAGTGTGAAAGATCTTTTAGTCTCAGACCACGATCACGCTATTCGACGTTCTCCTGACTATCTAGCACTTAAATTCTAAGCCATAGTGCTTTTACGTGATTGCTTATTGAAATAATTCCAAGTGCGTCAGTATTAGTAAATCTTGCTACGCACCATTTAGTTTAGAGGCCAACCTCACGTGATAGCTCTGTGAGCAACGACTAATTTAATTTCTAGTTTTATATTTAATTTCTAGTTATTAATTTAATTTAGTTTAAATTTGATTGTTCATTTTAGACCCAAGCGCGGTCTCTACTTTCTGTATCCCTCCCGAGTTGGGAAGTGGTTGTAAAGAATTGTGATTTAATAAAAGAGGATTTTAAATCCTTTTCAAGTGCAGTTATTCTCCAACTTAATCACAGTATTCTACCACAGAACATAGCTGCATTCAGCTCCCTGTTCAAGATCAGGACTTTAAGCTGTTACGAAGATGTTTGCCAAGAATATGCATCGAAAAGAGGATGGCCTGAAAGACAAGAAGACGAACCTGAGATACCTGTAGTACCTGTGCAGAACCCTGAGATAGTACCTCCTGGCCTAGAAGAAGAACTACTTCCACGTAAAAGCAAAACGCAACACAGGAAAGACAAAAATGAGACATATCGGCCACCCTCGTTTCTTGGAATTGTCGCCGTTTCCACCAAAATTTTGATAGCATCAAAGACTTTATTAATTATGCCTTAATACTTTTTGGTAGATCAGGCGAATTGAAGGTCAGGATTAGGTGTTTCATATTTATCAGCTGAACTTCTTTGAGCATCTTCATCCACCTTCAGCACAGACATTCTGATCGGAAAGCTCTGAGGCAATTTTCTCTTCTGAAACAAAGAGGAGATCAATCTCAGATATAATGCCCGGACTGTAATTTAATGACTTGTGCTTTGACTGCTCAAGTTTTCCCAGTTTAAGTGAGCTGGAGAAACTGTTTCGATTAGAAGATCTCCAGAGCGCAGTCTTTTAACTGTCTTTGGTTCAAAGTCCTCCCCCCCGGGGGTAGACTGGGTTCTGGCTAGGTCAATACCTAGACAGAGTGGACTTCTGGAGAAAATTTAACAGTCTCCACATTGACTAGAACCATCGTCTATACGATGGTAGGTTCAGGCTCGGCAGGGACAATCTGGTACCGTCTTGTCTGCCCCTTGGTTGTGGAGGCCCTACATGTTTAGATATCACAGGTTGTCTTTGGGCGGTTGGCTCTCCTTGGTCAACACTGGGGAACGGTCGCTGTCTTTACCATGACTTTCTTCTCTTTGTGGTGGAAACGCAGCTGTCAACCTTTGATTCTTGTACTTAACCCAGACTATGTGAAACAAATTTGTTCCTCACGGTTGACCGGGGCGTTAGTCCTCCTCGGACGATCTCTAGCGGTTGGGGCATTTAACTGTGGATGACAGTCTTGAGCTTGTTGGTCTGGATGTCTTCTCCTCCTAGTCTGCGGTATTTGGCTCACCAGTAGTGCTTTGTATATATTTTTGGATCGGGAAAGGTGGTATTGTTTGAAAATTGACTTTAGAGTTGCTTATGACAAGAAATCTGGGTAGAATTTCTTTAGGGTTGGCATTCACATTCGTTTTCCCTTTTCTTTTGGTGGAGCAGAAGATTCATTTTGTTGATTCAAAGAAGCCATATTGAATAATAATAATAATTCAGACCTAGCAGCCCTACACACCAAGAGCCCAAAAAAGGGACGCAGAGCCAGGCTAACCGGGTCTATACGCAAACTGAAGTCCCACAGTAGGCTTTCTAGCTTCTTTTCTTCCCCAAGCTACTGACATAAAGACTAGTGACCAGCCGATTGACACCTGTCAAGACAACAGAGTGCCTCCAGTTTAGCTGAAGCAGAGGCCAAAACAGAGTGTTGGGGAATAGGACCCCCTCTCAACAACCAGAATCCTCCTTTCCAGAGTAACGGGTCTCCACGTACGGCAAACACTTGGGCAGTTTTCCCGTCACTCGAAAACTAGAGACAATGGCTGTTCCAGTTTCTCACAACGAGTCCCAACCTCGAAAAGGAGAACCACAAGGGAGAATGAAGGAAAATAATTATAGCTAAGAGATAAGACAAAAAAAGAGGATAGATCACTGGGTTCCAGGATCGTGATACCCGTCTCGCCAAGATGATGGTCCCTAGAAGGGCTAGGGTACCTCGGGATTGCCACTCCCGTACTCACAAAAAGTGAGTTCCTGAGGGCATTTCTGTATGGAAAGAAGACGCCAAACTAATACCTAAAAAAGGCACATACTGAATCTAATGTTTCTAAAGTTAAATCATTGGTAACAAGAGAAAATACTCCGACTCACAAATAAATTGCGAAGTCCTTATATACATCTGTAGAAAAAATAAATTAAATAAAATCGCAATATTGACAACTTAAAATCATAAGTTTCATCAGCTTTTGCCCAGGCATGTTGTTCAATACAGAACAATTTGTAGAAACCTCTATGATAATTATTTAGGAGGAGATAAGTGAAAATACATTGTGATCTTTGATGAAGCATGCGTTTACCTAAATGACTGAAACAAAAAAAAAAGGGTATCAGTTTACGTTTTACCGAAAAAGAAGAGGAAAAAATGTAGAAAATGGTTCCGTCAATTCAACGAAAGATTCAGTAAAGGGTTTGTGATTATCACAGGATTCTTTTACAGTGGAAAATTAAACACAAGAGGAGTGGAAAAATATCTCAATGTACTACCAAGAGAAAATTTTATATCCGATATTTGCAGAAAATTCCATTTTTTTATCCAATGACGTTCGAGGACTGAAACTTCATCAAAACAAAGCAACAAATTATATTTCGAAAATTACCCCTGCTTTTCTTGAAAAAGTGAAGAATGAAATAGGTATTGCATATATACATTTTCAATGTCGCTGACGTTTTATTTATGGAGAATTATGCGATGCCTTCAAAAGAGCTCTTTCCAAGGGCGAACCCACCACTACTCACGGATTCCGGATGGTTAGCATCTCGAAAGCTATTTGCCTATAGAGAAGGATGTTTTTGTTGAGGCTTTTCGAAGGGAAACTGCCTCGTAGCCACGTTACACACGGATAAAAACTGCGAAAACCAACCAAGCAGCCAGCCCATTCGTCGAGATTTAAACACTGTGTTCAGTGACTTTACTGCTCGGCCACTGGTGAGCTCCGTGAACTTTGGAAAGAAGTGGACGTGGAATGGAAATCAGTACTCCTGAAAAGTTTACGAAAAGACCCTCTATCATGGAAACCACGATGCAGTTTTATAGTCTAGAAAAAAGCTATCAGATTTTAAAAAAAATCTTTACATTTCGAATATTAATTAAATGGTTCCGAAATCATTCTCGAAATGTGTAAACATTCTCTCTATTCACTTCGCGAATGCTATTTTTTTAATCGAATCTTCTGATCCTGATTGTAAACACTGAGCTCTCCGATGCCAAATTTCAATACTAGGCTATTTTGAAAGAAGTCTGGTTGCTATTTCTAATTTCCTTCCTAACATGATACTAGCTACAACGAAATAAAATGCAATTAAATGATTTTTCAGATACTTTTCAGGAAATGCATACGAATTTAAATCAGCATTATTAAGCATTAGTTTTTCAGGCATATATATATCCAGAGGTGGTATTTTCTAGCTCGAAACAAAAATATAAAAGGGTTTGTAAATTGAGACAAATTTAACAGGGCTCTCACGACCTTTATAAAGCTCACCACTTCATAAAATTCTGGAAGATAATTTACTCCATTTTCAGGCTGACACATCATTCAATTTAGTGAAGCAGAAGATGGCGCTCGTGCATGCAAGTACAGAGGAATCCTTTCAGAAAATGATGAAAGAGCTTAATGGAACTCTAAGCAGAGTAGAAAAAAGCTATGAAGATATTCAAGAATATATCGATCATTGCGAAGAAAAGGATAAGTAATATTTTATTCTGTTTCATTTATATAGTTACTTAGGCATTCATAAATTTTTTAAGATTTTATATACCTTTTTTTATAGAGTTCTTTTTGATAAATCGTTTTTATGAAGTTTAAGAGATTTCAATTGTTGCAACAATTTAGTGGTATAAGCATAAAACAGTGGTGGCCAACAGGAGTTCCATGGGGCATATTTGGCCCATAGATAGCTATTTTACAGCCTTCTTCAAGTAACAAATAAATTAGAGTGAAACTCCTCGTAGCGAGCAACTTTAAAATAGATCACTATTTTCTAAAACAAAAATAAATATTGGTATTCAAAGTCATTTATCTGCAAATAACCATCCCGTATTTTCTCATGATTTACACAACGCTTCTTGAAGATGATCGTCTCCTGATATTTTTTCCGATAATGTAGCGTACATTTGTTAGCTGTTATCGCATCACCCGGAGCTTGCTTTCCCTGTTCAAATCCAGCTAACAGATGGAAGAACGACAAGGTTCTTGTTCGAATCCCGACGACGGCAGATTTGATTTTCTCGTTTTCTCTTCTGAAAAGCCCAGTAGTCTGTACAATGGTTGCCAAGTTAAAATGTGGTAGACGATAATGCGTCTTCACTTGGATTTGGTCGACGGAGTTTCGTGTTTCAACCCAGCTGATTTTAAGGAATTTGTGCATTCTGTCCGTATCAGCTTTCGTGACGTAAATAAGTTGCACATCTAGCTACCAAGTGGAAAATCAGCAGGAGTTGGAATTTTGGCGAGAAAACATATTTTTCCCGCTTCGAAAAGTCTGAAGTATTTTTTCTGTTGTTCTAATCTTTTAAAGGTATTCATTTTTAGGAAATGGTCAGTATGACAGGGTTTTTTAATTTTCCTTTTAATATGTTTGTATCTTTGTGTTTTAAAGTAATATTACAAGCTGCAAGGAATAAATTTTAATATAGAACTGCAAAATGTAAGACGTATAATATTCTGGAGGTTCATGCGAAGCAGCGAGTTAAACAAAAATAATTTTCAATTGTATGCTATCAAAGACTGCAAGTGCATTGCATATATACATGAGCGTTGTGTATCAAGAAATCCATGGCCAATGATAATAATTAAATTTTTTAATCTTGCGGGGGGGGTACAGGACGGATAAAATACAATCTATGGACCTGCAGTTGGCCAAGTCTGTTTTAGATTAGAGCATATCGTTCAAAATAATATTTTATTAAAATAGTTACAAAAATTACACATATTTTTATTTTTCTGTTGAGAAAGTCTCTTTATATTTTTGATTTGCGAACTATGTGGACGCTTGTTTCAACAATTTTATGAACGCTTTCTCGTCCTTTCGTAAACTCATTTTATTTAAAAATCTCTTCACAATGTATTATACTAACCATTTGTTTGAATGTTTTCACTTTCATATTGACTTTCTTGTCCCTTTCTTCTATTCCAGTAGTTTTCAACCTTTTTTGCTCCATAAACCCTTTTCACCATTGCAGTAAGATCCTCCCCATCATTCTCCTCTGCTCTTTTCGAAAACTATGTATATATGTATATATAAACCAATAATTCATAATAATTTATAATAAGAAAACTTTTCATATACCATCTCCAAGGAACAGAAATTCAAGTTAAAACCATGAAAGAAAAACATTTTTAGTCAGAATTGTAATTAGTATTCATATATGTATATATATGTGTGTGTGTCTATGTGTGTAAAATATAAAATTTGAAATAAAATTACTAACAAAATTATTAAATTTAGAAGTCAAACAACAAAAATTAGCGTTATATTTTCAAATTTTCACAGAACTAGTTTCGATGGTTTTACCGAACCACCATCCTCAGCTCCAAAAGCGCAACTATGTTGTAACTATGAAAGTTCCACGCCCTGGTTGAGGTACCTGATATACTAGATTCTTCTGAGTAAATGCGCCCACAATGTTCAGTTCTCAAAAGTCTTGTTGCTTTAATGTCTTTTTGCAGCCATTCCTTCTCTTTTCTTTTGGTTATATTTTTAAATCCTTAAAAATCCTAAATAATTTCGATGAAATCAGGTGATCTTTCCTCATTATCGGCAGAATAGTGTCCTTTGCAATGTTAAGGATTAATCTTTTTCACTTCATGAAGATGACAAGTTTTAAATTTTATTTCTCGTTTTCATCCCAAGGCTCACTGATCCACAAATTTTGCATTTCTTACAAATTTTTCACCTTTTAGAAGTGTCAGTTTCAGCAAATGGTTTCCTCAAATGCGCTTCATTTCTCTTATGATTTTTGATTTGTAAATAGAATCAGGCATATGATATTGGAAAATAGGAATTTAATAAAATCATTACATTAATAGATTTTAATAAATAAATTGATTATAAAATAGTGAAACATTCCATTAATGAGATGGAATGGCTTCGAGAATTGTCAGTTAGAAAAACACGCGCTTTGACAGATTCCTGTTTTCTAACCACTACTTCAGACCTTAAATTGCACCGGAGCCGGAACTTCTCAGTTTCTGAGGTAAGTCGTGATTCTAGCCGGAGCGCACCGGACTTCCTTTTTCTTTCCTGCACTTCCTTTGTGTAAGTGAAACACAATTTCAGCGGAAAAAATTTACTTAAAAAATAAATATGCGGTTGTAACTTCCGAAGGCATGCCTGTCTTTCTCTACGAATAAACATTTTGACGGAGGTATTAAGACTTTTAAAGATAGAAAATCACTCATCCACATGTCAAAAGCTTATTCTTCAATGAATTTTTGAGAGCAGGTAAAAGGTTTTATTCCCAAAAGTACAAAAAATGTTTACCTTGGTCATGCAAGTCCATCGCAAGTGCCCCCCCCAACTGCAAAGCTCCTGCAGGCCTTCAACTATGAACTAAATAAAGAGAACAAAAATTTTCACTCGTGTAGATCTTATGTTTATTCTCATATTGTTATTGAATCAGATTCGGGGGAAATTTGTTTGGTCAGTTGCATTCTGTTTGACAGTTAGAATTATATCGGCAGGGCATCGCGGTGAGAAAGCGTAAGACTCCTCTCTTCGTTTTCGGAAGTTACACTTTTCCGTTAAATTTATTTCCATACGATCATATTGCTTCTAGTAATCACTCTATTCTCAGTAGTGACGCTTTAATCGATTCACTTTTTTTCATTCCTGATCTGAAAAAAAGAATGGTTTTTGTTTCACTCATTTCTTGAAGAAGTACGTTATACCATACATTCACGACCTGAAAGCTATTGCTTAGTTTTCTGAACGAAATTTCAATCCAGCCAGAGCTCCACATAAGATGAGGACTGATATTTCATTTCTTTTATTTAAATATTTATCATGAATTTAATAATTTATGAATTTTTATTTATATGTTTATATTCTATTAAATTTTAATTTTAATTATTTTAATTATTAGTTAATTTTATTAGTTATATTATTTATTTATTTTCCTACTTCTTCCTGACGGCCTTCCATAGGGCTCCGGCACTTTTGATTTTAGAAATTAAGCCCTGCATACTTACTTTTAGCGGATTCTTATCGAACTATCTTGTGAAAACTTGTAATAACCGGGTGGTACAGAAGCTATCATACTGAACAAGGATTTTACTGTTAAGATTACTTCCAAAGCCTTTCCTGTGAAAGAGGATTAAATGTTCTTAGTACGTTTGCCTAGCATATTATGGTTATTCTTTTGTTGATTTAAAACATGAAATATCTGTCTCCAGCTGTGCCACTACCACTTCTACCTGAAGGCCAAGAAATGCATTAAATATTTTAAACAAACAAGAATTCTATTTCTTCCCAGCTTACCTCAAAATGTTTTAAGGAATGATTCTCAGATTTATCTTTCGCTAAAGGGCCTTCCCAATGTTTTAATTTATTTTGCTCTTAACATTTTAATGAATGATTCTGTAGTTATAATAATTTCCACTCTTTCGCTTATATTACTTACGAACCTACTATTTCATTTATGGCATTTCCTTTGGGCCACCATACAAAGCATGGATAACCAGGGCTTCAGAGTATTTTAGCTGCAAATAAAAATTGCTATAGAATACTTAGAACATTTGCTCCCCCTCCTTTTCCTTAAATTATAACATTTATTATCGGAAGATGTGCGAATAATTCTAAGCGGATAAGTTGAGAAATTTAGTTCAATTTATAGCCATGTGCCTTTCAAGCTGAATTCTGCATTTCGTAATGGAAACTCTGGTTCATCTATCCTGTAAAAATCAAATTTAGATTATGTATTTTTTCATTGTCCAAACGGAACGACTAAAAGATTTTTACTTCCTTGTACGAAGTAAAGGAAGTATTGTAATCGCGAAAAATTTCGGGTATCATATTTCAATGAAAATATCCATTTTGATCGCTATCGAATGCAATTTAACGATGTATTTTTACGACATCTGTACGCAAGGACAAAATAAAGGACTCTTTTCTCCCAAAACGGATTGCAAAATGGATTCAGAAGCGTTGTTTTTTTTCTTTTCTGTTTTTTTGACGTCTGTACGTACATATGTATGTATCTCTCATAATTCAAAAATGAGTAGCCTCAGACCGTTGAAATATAGCCGTTCCTTGTACGGCCTATTATTGTACCACCGTTGCATATAGTACTGTTATACTGCTATAACATGTAGATGTGCACCTCCCTTTTTGGTTGCAATCAGCCGCACCGAATGTATGTACATATATCCACTCTGTTACTCGGCTCGGTGAACTCAGTTATTTGTATTCTTATATGTTGGTGAATTGTGCAGGTTTTGTTTTAAAAAAATGATTGAATTATGTTGTTCTTATGTGTCTGTTAAGGTTTTTATGCCTTTAATTAATTTGCATGCAATAGTTGTAGAATTATGAATAATTTAAAAGTTGTTTGAGTGCGGCTAAGCCTAACTTAGCAGCCATATTTGTTTACATTTGAAACTTAGTAGAACAGTGAATTAAGTCCATTTTTGTAACTTCAGTGTCTTTTTGCCGAGTGGGACCGAAAGTAAACTCTCCGTTCTGAGCACCAAAAAGTCTGCCTTCGTGCCCGCTGGCCGAATTGCTTGTTTTTATGCAGAAGCCCTAATTTTAATTGTAAAAATTGTTTTAACTGTATTTGGTGTTTTATGTTCTCTATATTTTTCAATCTTTGATGAAGATATTTTGAGGTTTTATGTATTTTTACCTTACCACGAAGTGAGAACTGAAGTAACTGAATGAGAAATATATTTCTAATAAAATTCGAGGAAATAAGTTTAAATGAAATGCAGGAAAAATGCATATGATTTAATAGGCCGTAGAAGGAAGCCATATGGTGTTTGCATCAGTTTCTTAATAATATTAAAGTTGAGTACTTATTTTCACTGAATTTTTAAAAATCGGAATTTCATTGTTTTAGGTACAAAGATGAGATATCAAATTATATTGCTTTCCTCGAGAAGTCTAAAAAAGATAAAGAAATTTTAGAATCTGAAGTTAAAAATATTGTTATTACTTTGGAATGCAAAAGGGAGGACGACGATAATATGCTAACGGATTTCAAGAACTGGTTACATGAGCAGGTTTGATTTTAGTACCTCTTAAAATATCTTGAAAGTTTAGTAAATATGACAAAACTTACAAAATTTTCTCCAGTATAATAAATATATGCAATAATGCTTCAAAATAAAGAAACTCATTTTTTTTGCAGAATAATAAATCGGATTAAGAAGCAAATACGTAACTTAATTATTAATTTTACGGATTTGAAGGAAATATATTTATTGTAAAACTGAGGAAATATTTCGATTCATTTTCTGTCAGTTTTACTCTTTCAACATTATTAAACTTTTCAGCTATTACGAATTCATAATATACGGTACTTTCTCCCTTCTTCCGCTATGCCTTCTTGGTGTAACGGAAGCACTCTAGACGTATACTAGAGTGGTCCAGGTTAAGTCCCGGCGAAAGCACTGCTAATTTTTCAAGTCTTCAACATAAAAATACCTAATGACTCTACAATATAAACCACATTTTGTGGCAGACAATTCTTCTTCGAAGTAGTTTCTGGCAAAAACTGCTGTATATTTCAATTAAAATTCTGTAGCTAACTAAATTGAATTTACATTTTTTCTAAATGCACATAGACAGAAACGAAATATAAAAGTTCTTTCATAAATCATTACCCTTGAAGACCGTGCAAATTACGCAAAAACATTTTAAGCGCTCGATTATTTGATTATTTATGTTTGATAAAATTATTTTCATCCTTATCTAGACGGCATTAGCGAAATTCACGTCAGTTGTATATGAAATCTATACTAGTTTGCAAAATTTAAGCAGTTTTTATGATTATGAACGTTATTCCGCAAAACAAATGAACTGGGATACATGAAAATTTTAGTACAGAGGCACAATGTAGTACTTAAAGGACGACGAAAATGTAGTAGCAAAAAATGAATAGGACGCATACAGTACGAAAGGAAGAGAAAGAAACTTTATTAACAGAATGAAGTTAGTACAAAAAACTGTCTGGCCAAGAGAGAGAACAAAAGACTAAAGAGCCTTATTAAGAGATATGACCTCTCTAACTGCAACGGTTGCGTTGCACCGTCTGTCGATACTCAACACCAGATTATTGAAAATCTTGGAGTAAGAGTACCCAATCTTCAAGGGTGCATCTGTTTTAGTTATCTGGTGTTCTCTGGAGGGTAGATAGTGCCGTCTGTATGCAACGCATGTTGAATAGGATCTAAATCTGTTAGTCAATCCATTCTGTAAATCTTAACTTTCCAGGAGTTCCTCAACAGTATGAGTTATGTGTGGTTGTGCATTATCATTCATAAAAACAAAGTCGGTATCAATGGTACTCAGAAGAGATGCACGTAACTTCATCACATTAACTATATCTTGTAAGTGTGCTGTCGAAAATGTGGAGTTCCGGCCGTCCCCTCATCATAATGCCTCCCCGTACAAGCATGCCAGGACCACCTCAGAGGTAACTTCCCAGATGTTAACAGGATAAAAGCCTGTCTCTATCTCTCTCCATACAAACTGGCACCGAGAATAGTTTGCTAGGCTGAAATAACTCTCATCGGTAAAGAGGACGTAACTCCATTGATGAAGCGTTAGTTTTTTGTGTTTTCTATGCCACTGTAAATGGTGCCGCCCATGGGCTGCTGTGAATGGTATTTAGTGTTCAGAACGGCGGGCGGACAGGCCACTTTTGGAAAGTCTGGCCACTTAGGAGCCTTAGTATACCGGATACCTATCATCCGGTCGCCGTGCCCAACTACTGAGTAATAATGCCTACTGTCTGATTTCGATCTCGTTCGCCTCCAGGGCTATATATCGGTCATCAGTTACCGTTGTCTTCCTTGGTTGATCACCGCAATATTTGTTACAGATGTACCTGTTGTTTGGAGGACTCTCTATTCTCGGGAAACAACACTTGTGTACCCTGACGTACCTTCTGATGTCATCCTGGTTATATTTGCATGTCCATCAGCTTTTGATTGAGTTAGCCTTTCTTTGTGCGGATCGCAAAATGCCCTTTTCAACGATTTCATGCTTGTATATTGAAAAATGAATTTGTTGCTTAAATTCTGTACAATAGTATATTAGAGACAGTCCCAGTGGCGCAGTGGCTAGCGCAGCAACACCACAGGTCCGGGGCGCGATCCACGGGCTAGGCAAGGTTGACTTATCCCTTGAGTGGGTTGATTAAATGCGTAACAAGTTTGCTTGAGGACTAGACACCTGATGTCCTGCGACAAGGTGACTACTTGACCAGGGCATATGTTTGTGCACTCCGGGGCACACGGTCGGGAAAGCAGATATCGGAGCAGTGCAGGCCATGACCCACTAGGATTGTTGCTCCACTGAGTTTAGTTTTCGAAAGAAGAACACTGCGCTATAATCTGGAACGTTTGATGTTCTTAAAAACATGCAGTCAGGAATTTATAATATATCAAATAATGTTGAAAACGTTTCCTGTTCAGTACCAAAAATTGTCTGCAGTAGTGTTTTGATTGTAAACCGAGAACAGCTATCTTAAAGTCTTAAGAAACAGCTGATAATAGATTTGCAATAGTATGCATGTTAAATCATGAAAACTGGTCTTCAGCAAAAGCAATTTACTGACATCGATTGATAGAACACGTATGGAATGTGGAATAGTGATAACAGAAGACTGTTGAGTGGTGATAAAAGCTGGTGTGTAGACAATTATTCTTTTATCATGGATTACACTGCAAGTTCTTTTTTTAAGTTATTATGATACATAATATATCATGTAATGAAGAAAATATAGAAAAGTATGCATGTCAGTTTTCAGAATTTGAAGAACTACTGAGATATAGAGACATGAGATATAGAGAATGAGTTGTCTCAAGCGTTGTTGCCTAACTACAAAAGTAAGTTTTAGGAAGTTGATTGGCGTTTAAAATGCACTCACTGTCGATCTTAGAAAATAATCCCAACAGAAGGTTATTATACAGAGCCGTAAAGATAAAAAGATGTCACCATAATAAAATGAGTCGCGTTGAAGCAGAATGAACAGGTTATTGTACTTATCATATCCATACATTCTAATCTGGTTCGCTTTGTAGCAGCAAATCAGTTCACGATGTTTTACTGAACTCAGCATGTAAAGGAAACATTATTAATGGTGCCGTGAATATTCCAACGCAACTGACGTTCAGTGCGCTTATGTTCTGCTCATGATTAAGAGCAGATTCTTTCATTTAATGTTTTACATGTGTAGATAAAAGGCAAGCATTTCTCATTGGCTAATCCTTTGCAGCTATCATTGATGTAATGGTGACAAATAAAAATAATACATGAACAGATCTGCTAATCGTGGAAAAAGGAACTACGAGTCTTCAGTATTGTATTCTTATTGTTGTTGAAGGCTAACCAACAAGTAAGGAAGTTTTGAGCTGTTGTTGTAAATTCATCTGTCTATCTTGCCATATAGCTTCAGTTATCACCGTTTAACATATGCGGGTGACCCACTGCACAGCAGTGGAATTATCTGGCCTATTTTCTTCTTTGACTTAAATTCCATAAACATACATAACAAGCCGAGGAACGCACACTCCTTAGAAAAGCCCTGTCGATGACAATTGTTATAGTTATGGAACTGAGAGAAGAATGGTGGATTTTCACTCAAGATCTTTTCAACAGTGTTATTAAATTGTTTTACAGAAAGACTGAAGCATGACTGTTATTTCCATTACATAGGAATTCTAAACAGGTATAATTAAATTTAAATACTTACACAAACTTTTTGTATAAATTTTGAGATTGTACAACTTCTTTTAACTCCAAGATAAAATCGTTAATATTTCATACACATTCAACGTGGGTATAATTTCTTACCTGATTAATACCTAAATGGAAATTAAGTTGTAATTAAATTCCCTGGAATTTCAGAAGCAATATTACAAACTGTATCTTTTATCCTCCTCTTTTATGCCTGTAATTTTTGCAGCAGAATTAATATAAACTACATCCTAGATCCTCTAAGAAACTATAAGATTTTAAATCAGTCTTCCTATATTTCAGATAGTATTTCTCTAAATTTCCAATTCATAAAATTTTCATTTCATAAAATACGTTTTCTTTGCGGAATTCATTAGCTACATTAGATTGTAAACAAACTTAAGAACTTATCTGAGTAGGTATATAAATAAAATGATGATAGGTGGTGGTACAATAAAATTTGTTGCACTAGTCGCATTGGTTGCATAAGAACCGCAGGAACTACAGGAGAATATCAGCAACATAAATTAGTAATTATATATTGTTTGTATCGAAAGTGTAATGAATTGAATGAAAACTTATGGGCTTTCAACAGTAATACAACGGATATAATACAGCGGAATGTCCCAGAATTTATTTCTTGTTAGTTGCAAGATTTTAGGAGTTATCTCTTGTTGAGGATTTCATAGCACTTTGTGTTCTTAGTCAGTCTGACAAATTTTACAGAAGAAATTAGGTTAGTCTTTTTATTTATTTATTTATTTATTGTTGCCTTTTAGGTTCCCCGATATTCATCTGGTCTAAGGCAAGATCATACGATTAGCGAAATCATTGTTAAATGCTTCCCTTGAAATCAAGATGCAGTGGTAACAGACAGGTTGCTGACTGTTGATATGCTCCCATAATGGTCGTGAAGTTTGGAAGTCGACATTTATGGGGTAAATCTACGAAACGGAGACATTTCCGGGGCAATTATTACTTTCAAAGTATAAAAAAAATTTGATGTTAGCCTTTTGATTGACATTCGGGGTGAAACTTCACAAAAAGATTCTTTATGTGGATTGTCGCAGCGATATTAGTTTTGGATCAAAAGTTAGGATCATATAAAACTTTACAATATATTATTTTTGTTACAAACATTTTGGATTATAATTTTTGAGACACAGTGTATTTTTACTAGATTTAACTCTTTTACAGATTTACTTCTTGTAGTAATGAAACTACAATTATTCTTTACTTATATTAAAGTGCTTATAACTCTTCTTAAACTTGGTTAATGTTTGATACCAAAATTTAAATCAGTTTTATTTCGGAATAGATTGAAGAATTGATTGAAAGGTTGAAAGAATATCTGCAGCTGTCCGCCAACCGAAGCAAAGAACTGATGGAAAGAAAGAAAGCTGAGCTTAAGAACATACTTCAAGATGTACAACTTTTGAAAAACGTCCGCTGACAGTTTGAATTTTCTCGTATCTGAAATGCAGAATGCATGCAACAGATCTTTTTTTTTCTCCATCATTGTAGTTTAGATTTGTTTCCTTAAACATAAAAGTAGCTTTTTATTGAGGGGAAAAACGAATTTAGTTAACTGTAAAGGAGAGTTCACTTTAAGTTTCTTTTTTAATGTAGTTGCCTTTTCCTTAGTTTGAAAACTATTATCTTAGTATTATACAAAGGAATTAATGAAGTAATTTCATTACTTAGAACAATAAAAAATTGAGTTTTTTTTCTTGTACATAAATTATCTCATGAAAATATTTTAAAGCTGTCGATTTAAGCTTTGAAATCCTGTTTTTATTAGCCTTTGTTAGAGAACAAACAGTAATATTCGTAAAAGATTAGATAAAAGTAATATCAGTTATAAAAAATAATTAATAGAATTGTTTCTCGTATTTATCACACTTTTCTTAGTTGTCTGCTCAGCATCTGTGTGTTTTTAAAGAAAGAAAAATAACTAAACTCGGAACTATTGAGGAACTTATTGCATAAGCATTTAGGCATGTTAAAGACTCGTATACTACCAAAACATTTTAATTTGTCTTCTGTAGATTAGTGATCTAATTAATTATCTGCTTCAAAAGAACGAACTGAAGTTGATGTTTAGCAGATGATATCAAAATATTAATAAGTTGCTGAATAAAAAATTGCGCAAATCAAAATCAAGATATCTGCATTTCTTTTTTAAATGTATTTCTAAAATAAGTGAACATTTTTTTTTACAATTACGTTAAGTTAGGTTTATTAGGTAAGATAAAGCTCATGAGGGATATGTGATAAAGCAGCAGAATGCCTTTCCAGAGGACTTTCTAAGAGAGATTAGTAGAATTAGAGAAGATATGAATTATTAATAGGCTCAATTTTATGGTTAAATATATTTTGAATTATCGGACTAACTTTCGTGGTTCCAGAATAGGATAGAGCAGGGATGGGCAAACTTTTTCGTTCGCGGGCCAAAAATCGAAAAAAAAAAGTTCGGCGGGCCAAGATAAATTTTTCTAAAATTTTAAAAACATATACAGGTATTACAATTTAAATATGTTAATGAGAAGAATGAAATTGCGCTTTCATTTTTAAAAGTTTCTTATATTGAGGTTCGAAGTGAGATGTACTGATTCTAAGGAACGAGGCTAACTGCTCATCTGTCACTCTACTTCTTAAATAATTCTTTCTAAGTTTCATTGTTGAAAACACTTGTTCACATATATAAGATGAAGCAAACACAGCACTGATTTTCTGGGCGTGAGATATTAAATTCGGGAAACTCACTTTCGATAATGATGTTATATTCTTTGAAGACTGCTACAGCTTCATTGCAGATGAGACACACTGGTTTATCTTTTACAACTGTAAAAAATATTTCTAGGTCCATTCATCATTAAAAGCATGGCATTCTGAATCAACTTTACGTTTTTTAGTAGACATTTTGGGGTTGAAATATTTTACGAATAACCCAAACAAGCACTAGCTACGCTATACTTTTAACAATTTCAAAACCACTATTCACAATGATGCTATATGTCCGCAATCTTTCCATACGCAATCAATAATACTAGAATTCGCGACAAAAGAAAAGACCGCTGGCTGGAGCTTAAAATGCGCAGTCTGCCAAATGTGAGGTCTGATTCACTTATATTGGATTCGCATACTTCTCCCCGAAAAACAGATAACGATTCTTAAGCCAATCTACAGCATAACTACCAAAGTACTTCCGCGTTTAACACTTTACCGATTGAAAGGTGTTTGTGCTTGCTATTTCCATCGATTTATGTTTTGTAAAACAAAAATAGAGACAGTAAAAAGATCATCAATAATTTGAACAAAAGGAAGAAAAAAAGTAATATTTAAACAAAGTAGAAAAGGAGATGGAGATATAATATTTAAATATATATTTCTTTTAATTTGCCTCGGACCGGCAAATTAAGATTCTATCCGCGGGCCGGATACAGTCTTCCAAGGGCCGGATTTGGCCCGCGGGCCGTAGTTTGCCCATCCCTGGGATAGAGCTTCATACTAGAACATTATTGGTCGTATGATACCTTTTAAGAGAAATGTACAAAACTCTCCCACCCAGCCTGTAGGGGGTAAATTATCAACAACTTTCTTGTTAAAGTAGCCACAGCATAAAATTTTTGCGACACTTGAAATTTGCAAGTTAAAGATTGGGTGAACAAAGTTTGTCCCTTTTGGCAACCAGCGCGGTGATCGTTTTAGCAAGAAAAGGCCAAAATATTTTCTACAGTCGAGCGAATCGACCAAAAATAATTCCGTTTTCATATAGACAAAACTGTCTCAAGTATCACCAACTAAACATTTTCGGGACAGCATATAAGTGGTCTGGCGTTGACCTTTATTGCGACTAAAATGATGGTTTTAATTAAAATACCCGATAAGAAAGCTGTATTTAAATTTCATTTCTTCCTATTTATTTTTTTACTGCACCCCAGTTTTCTCTAGAAGTTGAAGATTAGATACTAATTTTCAACATCTAGAAGAATTATATTTAGTAGAATAGCTGAAGAAAGAATTAGGCAGGAGTTCAGTATTTACAACTACTAGGGAGAGTCGTCTCTAATATAACTGTCTGTAAAATGAAAAAGTTATTCAACTTGCTTTTAGACTGTTGATTTTGGAGCAAGTGAAAAATAAATATTGTCTGGTGAGACTCCAGTTTCAGCCGGCGAATATTCTCGAATCCTTAACTTGGGTTAGATTAGAAAATTCTGTACTTACTAATTTATACTCTAGACAGACGATGAGATTGCTTATTAAAGTTGTTCTTCGTTGTGGTATAGTCGAAGACTTAGAATCTAAGTCTTAGATCCTCCAAAACTCCGTGGTCCTAACGCTTGTGGTCTGAGAAGGAAGGCTGAAAGGGTACTTTATGTTATTTAAATATATTTCCATATGAAAACTTTTATTTGTGATAAAACTGTTATATTTCTTTTTTCTTCTTTTCTTTTTCAAATCATCAACGCATAGGCATGTACAACACAGTCTATTTTTAAGATTTGTTTTATTTTTTCCCTACCTCTTCCAGCCGCAGATTTCAGTTTTTGTTTTTGTGACGTCGCTGTTCTTCTAAACTAGAAGCAATGTAAACCAAAATGACAGACGAATGATAAGCATTTTGTGTGGCACTTTTATCGCTTCGAGGAATGTTTATTTTTGAAATAGTGCGTTATAAAGTTATTTAGGAGCTATACGAAATCGTAACGCAAGTTTATACGTGATGAAAGTTTTAAATCTGCCGATGAAGACGATTCCGATACTAGAAGTGTCGATTCTTTCTGAAAAAATATTAGAAGCACACCTTTAGACATTATCATTATTTTAAGCGCAAGATAACTTAAGAATTTTGCTTCATTTTCACTTCTTTATTTTCGTGGGTGGCCACGTCACGCAGTTTTTAAAAGCAGAGTAGTCTTGAATAGACGGCCTCCGAACCAACTTAGTGCGGCCCACAACAACATTTTAGTTATGTACTTGATGAATATATGATGTTGTACTTATGAATTTCATGACTCACATATTCATGCGAAGCCATTTCTATGCGTTTGTTGTAAATACGGTTCAAGATATTAGTTACTTGAAGTCCGAGTTTTATATTATTTTCATTTCCATTAAAAATGAACGTGAATAACGAGACATCAAAAAGGTCTGTAAGGGAAGCTAATTAATTTACAATAAGATATAAATTTTATTTAGGATTTAAGATGCAGATTTTATTAACTTTGCTTTGTGCTTGTCAAAAAGTAAATGCGCTCAGTTACGAATTTCTGCGGTAAAAGTAATAAAAAAACTGGATTGACCTATGAGCATCTACAATACGTGATGAAATTAATTTCTAATAATTTGTCCACAACTCTACAACCTTAATCAGAATCGAAATTTAATGTCCAATGAATCGAAATCAAATGTCCAACTGTAGTAGGAAATTAAATTTATAGTTATTTCTCTACAAACATACGTGCTTTTAAAGTATGCTCCGAAGAAATTTACAAATAAGAGAAAGAGACTAGTACAAATTATTGCAATCTACTCTTTTTCTCTTCAAGATGACTTGCATTCTTTTTCGTCCCTTCAAGACTTTTCCGCTTAGGAAGTTTTCATAATTTATTTATTTTTAGTTTAAATAAAAGTAACTTATTTAATGATTAATGAAATATGTTAGAATTTATCTGCATATTTAAAGGAGAATGTTTGTTTGTGTGTTTGTTTGCTTGCGATACACTCAGTCAGTCACTCAGCTATCGTCACCAAACTTTCTACAAATCTTTTCTGGGTTCAAGGAAAGATCGACGTTCACTTATATATATATTTTACCCAAATTTAACGAACTTCTGATTGAAAATTCAGCGATCTGAAAGCTTTGCTTTGCCACTTTGTAAAAGCGTAAGATATGTTAGTTTAAAACTTAATCAGAATACTCGGCGATATAAAAAAAATTGCCTCTCGGGAAAACGCAATTATATTAATTTGTCTCGAAATTAATAGAAATCTCGGCTGTTTAAGAGAAATTGTTACACTGCCCAAATTAAAATATATCAAAGCGTGTTATCATTCAGCAAAGCGTAAGATATTTAATTTTTCACGCAAGAACACGCACGCATCAACAAGCGTGTTACACGCATTTTTTTTTTTTTTTGCATTTAAAAATGAATTTATAAAGCCTTACTTTTGCTGTGAAATCAATTATGCCATTAGCCATTACAAAATGTTTTGCTTGATTTGCATCTTAAACACAATTAAAAAAAAAACCTGACAGGTTTCAGATTTTAAATTACGTTATTTTTTAACGTTTTGTGTGTTACCTTTATTTATTAAATATCATGTTCCTCGCAATCAAACCATAAAATTCAGTACAACAGCAATATTGCAAAATAATTTTAAAATGAGTGTACCTTTAGAATTTCTGATACACAATTCCGCGCGCTTTAGATAAAAAGGTTTTTTCCCCTGTAGAGTGTTGCAATTGCTAGCTTTTAAATTGTTTGAGTTTATTTATCAAAAATTCGTTAAAGTTTTACAAAATATGAACTAGATAATAAAGCAAATTCCAAATTCGGGCTTCCAGATGCGCATATTCGGGTGGAAACATACGTTATTCAAAATTGGATGGCTCTAGATACCGTTGTTTTATCACATTTGGAGAAATATAGATATATTTATGCAGATTCTTCATTACTTAATTTCTTTAAATATAATACAGGGCTGCAAGATTTGGTGGCAACTGTTTGAAAAGTGATTGAGATTTTTAGTGTTTCCGACGCAAAATCGCAAAACGGAAACAAAAGTCCTTTAGGGACAAAGCCCCTTGACTAAAAAGGCAACATGATCTTCAAAAACAAATTGGCAACGGAAAGCAAGACTGGAAAAAGTTCGAGGGCATACTGCTGAAGCCCGTTCGTATGAAACAAAACACCAGCAAGATTGGGAAGACTAGAAAATATCTCTCTCTGCAAGCAACATTGGAAAATATTCGATTACACAGTGCTCGATCTAAATAAACACTGCGCGCTGATTTAAAGCTTGTTCCAATATGATGCTAATTATGATTGCAGTCTTCATCCAAGTGTGGTCATTGGGAGGATGGATAAATTATAATATACTGCAGAGCCCTCAAATTTAAAGAATGAAGCATCAGGAATGTTGCTATGCAGGTAGAAAAGTGCAACTGCCCGCACTGGATGGAAAAAAAAATGTTGTGTATCCAAAAACATTTCAATAAACAGAATTAAAACACAAACACTTTCTTTCCTTTTGCACTACAACGCATGGCGGGTAACAGCCAGTTTGAAATAAATATCAGTCTGAATATGTAATATTTAATAATAATAGTTGTGAATATGTTTGAATTATAAATTGTAAATTGTAACAAACAAAAATGTTCCAAATATTAGATTTCAGATAGAAAATAAATATAAATTTGAATTTTCCCTTCAGATAATGTTGTTATTGTTTATGTATATTTTGATGGATGTTTAGTAAAAGAAAGTTTAAATCTGCTAAAACATCTTTTATCTTTTTAACAAAAATTTTCAGATTGTTAGAAAGAAAATCTCAAAGGATTCAGATTTTAGCGTCATACCTGACGATTTGTTAAGGTTACTGTATGTTCTATCCCAGGATCGCAGGTTACCAGTCTGCTCTTGGACTCACTGCTGCTAACGCATTTTTTTTTGTCTTTTTAGCTTTATTGTTAAGCATTACTTTCTTCGCACTCACGCCACACACAGTTCAACAGCAAAGTCACAAAACTTTAGTATGCACTATTCTGTTTTTTTTTTCCAGTCTTTTCTTCCTTTTTCCTATCAACGTTCAGTTTTCTTAGTAAGACAACTCACAAAAATTTTTTTTTTGTCTTTTTATTTTTAATGTTTTGTACGTTGAACACTATTTATTAAATATTATGTTCTTTGCATTTACGCCAGATGAAATTCAATAGCAAAATCGCAAAATATTTAAAAACAGCATATATTTAGAATCCCCAGTAAAATCTGAAATATCCGAAACTGTTAAAATGAATCGCTTCATATCGATGCCACGTCATACAGATGCTGGTTCCTTAATACAAGTCGGCCTCAGTTCGAAGAAAGAGCAGATTGCCCTGCATAAAGATTCCCTCTATATCTGTGGTAAGAACGCTGAAGACTGGCAATTCGACCCACGTTCAAATCCTAGCAAAATTCTCCAAAACTGCCTTCCAAGAAGGTATCTTTTCAACTCAAGTAGACAATTCTCGCTGCTTAGCCATAATCTCTCTCCCCTTAGGCGGACAACATTCCTATGGTTTGCATAATCTTAGTAATACAATCCATAGTGAAGATCAGTTTTCAATCTGTAAAAAGGCGTGTAAAAGTTGCTTTTTGTAAGTAAGAAATTTATCTTCATAAAGTTGTAAACATCTTCATTATGAGTAAAACAGCTTTCATGATTTAACTGATAAAATTTGAATTACTTAAAATTAATAATTAAAATTACTCATTCCTTCCATGTGTGTCCGAACAGGTATACAGCATGGGTAATTACACAGTTTTCTCTAAATGTTGCGTAAGTGCCACCTAGTTTCCCCCAGGTAGTCTTCTTCTAAACCATTCATTGACTTCAGCAGATAGCTGTCGTGTTGCTATGAATTTTGAATACATGTAAAAAACTTTACTGAAATTATCTATTAATTGTTGCATCTCTGGTATGATGTAAATGAAAGGACTCAAGAGTGCGAACCATCTCCAGGAAAACAAGGTTGCAGGGTTTGGCGAATAATCGCCAAAAGTCTCCAAACTCGGCTGCCATTTGGCGACATTTTGGTCCGATCCCTGTATAATTGTAACTGACCGGATTCCTATGTAACTTTAATTGTAATTCGACCCTATGTAACTATAACTATGTATACCTTCTAGCAATTTCGAGAAATCGAAGGTACTGGAAATTTCTCAGCGGTCGAGAGAAAACTATATAAGACCGGCGAGAGCATCAGTTTTCAGTTTGGTTTAGTTCAGACTTGAGTCCGGAGTTTAGCTCATTATTGAGAGATCACCGTATGAGCTTACTCATTTGAGGTTCTTCGCGTTGCCTTGTGTTCAAAGTTCTTAGTAGTTTGAAGTGGTTACTACTGATGGTGTTTTGTCATACTGAGAAGAGCTATATGAGTACTTCTATGTTTTAGAAGTTTCGAAACTGTAAATAATTTTAGAAAAATAAATTTTATCAAGCTTTCATCGGTTATTGATACAGTCAATCCATTATGAACCCGTACGCACACTATACTGTGCTTTGTGGTAGGCAAACAGCTTCTGGACACCTAATTCATCGCTTTTGACGAAACATTTATTAAACGTGTCTTTCTGCATCTAAATATATGGACTAACTTATTTCAGATAATCTTCAAGAAACGGTATTCACTTTAGAGAACACGATTAGTGGGGATGTTCAGTCTAATTATTTAATCATATTTATCACATTAATCACCAAACTTGTATCATATGCAAATTAAAATGAGAAAGGGATCACTTTAATTTTCTGACCATGTTTCTAATTATCTAGGCAAATTCAGTGTTTCTATGAACAGAATCGTGGGATAGAGTTATCTTAGTGGAGGAGTTTTTGAGGAAAACTGGCTCAGGTTCACATCACGCATAGAGAAAACACCAAAAACGCTCGTACAAAGAGTCCGTTCATCGAGATTTCTGTAAGGAGAAAATATTTAAGCTACTATTTTACACTTACATGCATCTGAAAGGTGCAATTTCAAAGCAACTTTATGCATTTCTTCTCTGAAATGTACAGCGGATAAAGCGGCACTTTGTTTTCATTTAATAATAACAATAATATTTAGATTACTTAAGTATAATATTTTAAGTATACAGTGTTTTTTTTATATTGAAAATACAGTGGAACATTTCAAAGATACCACATACACCTCCAGGCGACTTTGGTCTTTGTGAAGGCGCCCGCATTAGAGGGTATGATTACATTATAATTACAAATATAGGTATTTACTTATGTCATCAGAAATTCTAATAACTTTCAGAGGCATATAATCTCTAAGAGGTGAGAAAGAGAAAAAAAGAAGAGAAATTTAATTGTATTAAGTTATTTGAATTAATACTTCTCATCATTCTGTGGCGAAAACGTCTAAATCCACTTAATGTATTGCTTATATTTTAAAAAACAGTTTATTTTAATATTTAAAATTATTGGAGTAATAATTACTCTTATTAATTTCATAATAAACTTAGAAGAAACAAATATACTCCGGTTCATTTTCCTCATTGAGCTTCTCAAACGTATGAGTTACTGGTTCACAAAGACCTTCTTTATTAAGAGAGACATTAATAAAAACAGACAGATGGATTGACTAAACTGGTGATTCAGACTGAAGATAGCGATTCTGAAGGCAATAGAAAAGAGATTGAAAAATCAAATGAAATAGCTCTTACACTGAAGGCCATTGACATAGCGCATGCTCAGTGCTTTCAGAAACGAAACAAAATGACAGCTACATTTAAACAACTTAACAAAGTAAATCAACAAAAGGAAAGTCAAAAGTTACATTCTCAACAAAAGCATGCTTTCATTCTGTAATGAAATACATTTTGAGTTCTTAAAAGTTTACTCACCATCACGAAGATGCCGTTTTTGCATATAATGATGATGCAATACGTAATACTATTTAGTATTACACGGTGTCTTAAAAAACGCTTCTAATTTTAAATGGTTTAAAATCTTACGTTTAAATCCGGTCCCCATGGGGTTGGTATTAACCCTATACAGATCGATAAACTTTTAAAAGGGGGGGGGGGCTCGACGATAATAAAGGAGTTCATTGGGGGTTGACAGTCATAATGGGCAACGGCAACTGATTGTCATAATTAAGATGCCATTTGCTACAAAAATATTAATAAAATTAATAATTAATTGTTCTTTGATATAAAGCTGTATCACGTAGTAAGGAAGAAATATTGCAGAGTTTGACTTGATTTAGGACCTAAACTACTTCCAAATTCCTAACAGATGTAAATAAAATTATCGCTATGTCCGAAATTAACTACAAAGTCTTGAAAAAGTCTTAAATAAACCTTTTAAGTACAAACTTTGAACATAAATGCAATTTCTCGTGCCAACAGCATCAGCCACAAATTCTGGCGATGCAACCATAAAACAAGAGCGAAATTCAAAATTTCAAACTAGCCTAGTAGCAAAAGACTACATAATTAAATTAAATATAAGCTAGTTCAAATACTCTAACCGAGAATAAAATTTAAAAGTCGGCAGCAATAACGCAAAGACGAATAAATAAATGGCAGAACTACGTAATATGGCCACGAGGAGTAGAAACATATTGCGTCTTACAATCCAAAAAACCTCAGCTTAAATACTCTCTAAAGTCATTTACATTTCTGGAGAGGAAACGGAACAAGAAAACGCAATAAAAAAGTACGAAGAGCACAAAATCAGGAGCTTAGGTTATTTGATTAAGGGAAAGCAACTCAAGGACTATAAGTGTATGGGGAGGAATGTCTTAGTGGAGGACGTTTTAAGGGAATTTGATTCGTAGCCACTTACACAGGGGAAAATCAGGAAAATTAACCATGCAGCCACACTGGTTTCCGCAATTTGATCTCCGACTGAACTACCAGTGTTCAACGACGTTACTGCTCGCCCATTGGTGGCCGCAAAATTAGAATAGAAAGCAAGATAACAAGTTTTATATTTCTGAGCGAGCTTATTTAAAAATTACATTAATCAAACTTATGCCAAATATTTTTTAAAAAATACATCAATATACGTCAAATGCATCAATCAAAATCGAACTTTCGTGCAATTAGAATCTGTGCTTTTGTTTTTGAAGACTTGGTTATAATCGTATAATTAAAAATAATAATATACTTAAAGTAACTGAACATAAATTTATCAAAATGTTTGCTCATATTCTTAATCTAATTGTTAACTTTGCGTTATTCATGTACAATTATTTTTATTGTAATTATGTTGCACGATGTATATGATGGAGAAAAAAATGTATAGGAGTCAATGAAGAAAACCATTTTTTAAAAGGATCGATGCAAGAAAATGTCTGGAAGCCCTGATAAAAACGATATGAATGCGCAGTATGTTTGAATAAAGATGAACACATTATTATTAAACTAAATTGTATTAGGGTAATAAATTCTCCATCATGAAAAGAAGGAGAATTGGTTATCTTTTAGTTGGTCTATGTAAAGTTTATGTTAACTAGAGTAGTACCTAATGCACCGAATAGGCATGAAGATTTCTCAAACATTCTGTATGAACAAAATCAAAGAATAATTTCAGTTAAGCTTGTACATAAAAACTCCCTTTATTTTTAGCATTTTTGCATGTGCAGTGATTCTTTTTGAGGCCATTATTTTCTTAAAACGACTCCTTTGAAAATGGTCGCTGTTTCTTAGAAGCATCGGTATTAGTATTGTATTTAGCATCACCTTTGTAAGATGACCATGTCCGCAGAAAACCAAAGTAATACGGAACCATCAGTAAACGTGTAAGATCTCGCTGCCCCAACTTGTCAGAAACTGGGGGTGACTGCTACTATGTGTGAATTTACACAGGAACGTGAGAAGGGTTTAAAGCCCTTTTCATTTTATCTTTTAAATGACAAATGCGTCTACTTCACGCTCACAAACTGCGCCAACCCGGCGGTTCACTGAAACAAAACGTAAAACTGAAAGTAATGACTAGATGAACAAATATCAAAACACTACCGACGAGGCTCTGAGATCCTAAACTAACCGCATTTTTAATGACCGCTGAAATTCAGAGAGATTACTGAATAAACAGTTGAAAACTAGCACTTCTGCAAAGCTAGGCACACAGGCCGACACGCACCGATCTAAATTCTACCGAGCAACCTCACTAGCGAAACTTTAAAGCAAGACTCTCACACTCTAGTTCCGTCTAATACATTCATGTCCATAAATTAAGAATAATTCGGAGACACGCGGAAATCGAACTCTAAAATAAATATATCACCTGTAAAATCACTACACACTTCTTCAAGAATCATATGCAAATTTCAGGAAAAAACCAGATGACACCGATGGTACGTCCCAATGACGAGAGTGTAAGAGAGTGATATATAAGGAATACAGGCAAAGAAGTAAAATTGTTCGCAGGTACTTTATAAGCATTTCAGTGCAATAACCGAATGGTTATGACACAAAGAACGCATTTGGATGATTTTTTACGTGGTAGAACTATCGGCCGTCTGGAATGTGGGCCTACCCAATTGGAAGTATCAGACGAACTTGGAATTGCCCAGAGTGTCCTCTCCAGGCTTTGGCAACGATTCCAAGATGATGGTAATGTGAGTAGACGTTACAGCACAGGTCGCTCCAGAGTTACAACGTAGAATGAGGACCGGTATTTGGCAATTACTACCAAACGAAACAGGCGGAGCACATCCTCAAACCTGTCTCGTCAGCTCTCTTTAGCGACTGGTACAACAATTTCAAGGCAGACCGTGTACAGACGCTTAGGTCAGATTGGTCTATATGCTCGTAGACCTGTCAGATGCGTTCCACTTACTGCAACTCACTGTCGCCTGCGGTTAGCCTGGAGTAGAGAGCATGCATTGTGGACACCGCAACAGTGGGCTTGTGTGATGTTTTCCGACGAGTCCAGGTTTATCTTACAATCTGATTCTCGCTGGGCTTTCATATGGAGAGCTCCAGGTACCCGTTACCACCAAGAAAACATCATTGAAAGACACCGTTACGGTGGTGCAGGAGTGCTCGTTTGGGGTGGAATTATTCTGGGTACCAGAACTGACCTGCATGTTCAAATTGGAACCGTGACAAGCCAAATCAATCGAGACGTCATTCTGGAGCAACATGTACGTTTGTTTCGGGGCGCCATGGGCGCACAATTTGTGTTTATGAATGGCAATGCCGGTCCTCACCATGCAAACATCGTAAGCGAATGCCTTCAATCGGAGGATATCCCCCGTATGAACTGGCCAGCATTCTCACCGGACTTGAATCCAGTAGAGCTCGTGTGGGACATGCTTGGCCGACGAGTTGCAGCCTGTGAACCTCCTCCTACATGTCTACATGTCTACATTTTTTGTAATTTGCTCCAGGGAGAAAAAATCGCTAATTCTTTTAATAATATCAAACATATAGCATCTTTTTTTGCTCTTTACCTTTTGTTTAATAAATAAGCTTTAAAAATAAGTCAAATTTGTTTTGCTTCTAACTCTTCCTTTGCCTGATTTTGCATTATCCTTAATTTATGGACATGAGTGTATTTAATTCAACTAGCTTCCGCTGAATTTTAATAAACTGCGCGTGCTGCTGCAATTTACATACTCTGGCACGAACATTTCTAGGGGAAAATGAAGGCTAAACAGGAAATATAACTTAAAATAAATGTTAGTTAAAATAAATATAAACCCTACAAACGTCTTAAAGAGAATTCACGGTACATTTATGTTCTGTGTGCAAAATATGATTACTGCAGTTTGGTTTAAGTACATTGTAGGGTTCCTCGCTCTTTGTCCAAGATGAAACGTCGAGGAACCTAGTGAACTATATAGCGACTTATCGCAGACTTCAAACAACTAAGATGTAGACTTGTGTTAAATTACCCTTTTATTCACTAAAACAATAATATCATTCGACTCCTTTTCGGGTTTACAGGAAAGCCTCTATTCGGGGTTTAACTCAGAATAAGAAATAAGAAATTAAACTATAATTAACTAAACTATAATTAATTTAGTCTTAACGTAGTTGGTCCTTAAGTTAAATTAGCTGGCAAATATCAGTAGGCAGGTATAATAGGCCGAGTGTAACAGGTTCAAAAGGAACTTAGCAGGAAGGCAAACACGCGTCACTAAGGACTCCTAGCACTGTTTATCGAGGTAAGCTGACCTTCCTTAAATACTTCTTCTAACTCATTTGCATTCAACGCGATTCTAAAACCTTATTCTGGTAGGGAGTTGTAAGTGGAAACAAGAATTGAATGGAAAGGGTTTTAAAATTAAAATAACTGTTAAAATTGAATTAAAATACACCTTATAACATGTTCGTTATCATCCTCGAAATTTGCTTTCGGTAATTCTAATTTCCATTGTGTGCATCATAGGATGATACATTTGTCCTTGCATCTAACTTAAAAAATGTTGTTGTGGTAGTGATAAATGTCACGTGTATGACCTAATCAGTACAAACCCACGAACTTTTATCTTCGGAAAACATGCAAGATTGTATTTGTCGTTTTCCTTTCGGTACGGCAGTCAGTGTCACTAACCAGTGTGACTGTCTGGGCGGAACTTAAAAGAAAAGCATAAAGTAAAAGTTTTATTACATCATAAATGGTATTATTAGCTGCTTCCTTAAGTCTATTTCATGACGTCCAGTAACTTATTTTTAACCCCATTTAAAAGAGTAAAAATGCTTCACAACAAGAGCGGTATCAGTTATAACGAAGGACAAGTTACTTTATCATGAAAGGATCTTTTATCTCACAAGAATGAGCCTTGCATACTCCCTCTTGACAGCACATTTTGGCTATAGCTTATGATTTTGCTCGATCACAAGTCATCTTCCTGACAAAAGTGGCTTTTTTATTTGAATACAGAAATTTACCAGATGGTTGCTTGCTTACGGGATGGAAAGGAGGACGTTTTGTCTCGTATTTACGTTACACACTAAAAAAAATTACTGACAAAGTAGAAGTCATTGGAAATATTCTTTAACAATTTATCGGTGCAGTACGTATTTCTACTGCTAACATATAGTTTAATTGAATGGTAAATTAAAGTTAACTCACTCACAATGTTTGTAAGCCCTTGTTGGTACCAATGAAATAAAGTCTAAATTTGAAGCCATCTTCATATATCCCGCTTCTTCCTTTCAAGTCTTCGACGCAGGTACTTGATCTGCAATCAGTATTATCCCTGCGAGCAATGATAAACTTATGTTTGCAGACTATACAATTAAGTTCCCATAATGCCAAAGGCACAGAATTTAAGCATAAAAATAGCTCACGTCATTTTCTAAAATGATATAAAAATTATTTATCTTTTTCCTTTGGAGCCTTTTTCATCGCTTTCTGTTTCATTATCACTGCCTATCATGAAAATAGATGATCAAAGATATTACCCGAAGAACGTAAGTAGATACGAAAAAAAGGATTACTGATAGGTTAATTCGATAAACTCTATTATAAAAATCTAGATATTAGTGGAAATTGATATCTAAATGTATTTTGATGAAAATAATGCACTTAACTGATAACGAAAAATATCGGAATGTCGGAACACAATACATTTGCTGGGAAAATATATAAAAAAGGGCTGAATGTTCCTGAAATTCTAAAGAAATATAAGAAAATCGTTCACTTTGATATATGAATGAGTTATTAAAACTTATCAGTCATTTACATACATCCAAAATAGGTACAGTTTACATCTGGCACTATAAGTAATGAAATTTCAATCATATATTCGCTCTAGAATGACAGCATTTTAACTTCACTAATCGCTGTAATTCTGCTCTTTAAATTTCTAGCATCTGACGAAAACATTACAGACTTACAGTTACGAATTTAAAGATGCTTGAATATGTAACGTCTGATGAATAAATTAAAAACTCACTCCTAATAAATTCTTATTAAAAAATATGCAACATCTAAACTTTCGGCAAAATTCAACAGATTACGTTAGAAATTCCGAAAGATATTCAGTTGGACGTCTATTTCTCTATGTAATGATGATTTACTTTATGTAATGATCAAAATTCTGCAATGATTAGTTTAGCCATTAGACAAAAATATGTGATATAACTTCACCTTTAAATAAAATAGTATCCCTGTTCAAATTATGGAAACATTCTTATGGAACAATGTATTTGATTCAGAAATCCAATCTCATCGCCACTATAAATCATGGATTTGCTAATACACTCATGTCCATAAATTAAGGATAATGCAAAATCAGCCAAAGGAAGAGTTAGAAGCAAAACAAATTTGACTTATTTATAAAGCTTATTTATTAAACAAAAGGTAAAGAGAATAAAAAGATGCTATGTGTTTGAAATTATTAAAAAAATTAGCGATTTTTTCTCCCTGGAGCAAATTCAAAAAAAAAAATACCCTATTTACAAAAAAACAATATTACATGGTTGGTATGATTGTTAATACATTGTATGTCTCCCAGACGATGCAATACAGTCCGTACAACGCCTATGCATGCTGAGTATCAAATTATCGATCTGCTATTGGGGGCTATTACACCACTCAAAAAGCAATGCTCTCCGAAGTTCTGGTAGACATGTAGGAGGAGGTTGACGGGCTGCAACTGTCCCACTCGTGCTCTACTGGATTCAAGTCCGGTGAGAATGCTAGCCAGTCTATCCGGGTGGTATCCTCCGATTGAAGGCATTCGCTTACGATGTTTGCACGGTGAGGACGGCCGTTGTCATCCATCAACACAAATTGTGCGCCCATGGCGCCCCGAAAGAAACGTACATGTTGTTCCAGAATAACGTCTCGATAGATTTGGCTTGTCATGGTTCCAATTTGAACATGCAGGTCAGTTCTGGAACCCAGAATAATTCCACCCCAAACGAGCACTCCTGCACCACCGTAACGGTGTCGTTCAATGATGTTTTCTTGGTGGTAACGGGTACCTGAAGCTTTCCATATGAAAGTCCGACGAGAATCAGACTGCAAGCTAAACCTGGACTCGTCGGAAAACATCACACAAGCCCACTGTTGCGGTGTCCACAATGCATGCTCTCTACTCCAGGCTAACCGCAGGCGACAGTGAGTTGCAGTAAGTGAAACGCATCTGACAGGTCTACGAGCATATAGACCAATCTGCCCTAAGCGTCCGTACACGGTCTGTCCTGAAATTGTCGTACCAGTGGCTGAAGAGAGCTGACGAGACAGGTCTGAGGCTGTGCTCCACCTGTTTCTTTTGGCAGTAACTGCCAAATACCGGTCCTCATTCGGCGTTGTAACTCTGGGCGACTTGTGCTGTAACGTCTACTCACATTACCATCATCTTGGAATCGTTGCCAAAGCCTGGAGAGGACACTCTGGGCAATTCCAAGTTCGTCTGATACTTTCAGTTGGGTACGCCCACATTCCAGACGGCCGATAATTTTACCACGTAAAAAATCATCCAAATGCGTCCTTTGTGTCATAACTATTCGGTTATTGCACTGAAATGCTTATAAAGCGCCTGCGTCATTGTGAGGCTCATAAGGCTGTAAGTGACTTATCTTTATGTCTTCAGAAATACTGCAGAGACTTGAGAAAGGTATGAAGGACCCTAAAACTAAGTCACATAAACAGAAGGCACACTTAGTGCTTATAAATCAGCCAGCATTGTCTAGAGCATTCAGAATAGAAATTAGGTGTAAAATTGCATCTAAATAGATAATAGCCAAAGGCTACCCAGAGTAATTTAAACAGGAATTTGGCTCATAAAGCTTCACCAGCGAGGAATACTGTCTGCAATTAAAATCCACGGCAGAAGACAGAAATTCTTATTTAAGAACAGCACGCCTAGCAACGTAGCCATTACTAAGCAAAACACGCTCTGTCTAACCATATCAAACCCTTACTTAAATACACACGAACTAATTTGCATTCTGGTGGGAAAACGAAAAGAGGAAAATGACAGTAAAGATTAAAAACATAAAATAATTGGTTAGACGAATTAAAATAAACTTCACACAAGAAAGGCTGGAACCTTTTCTTATAAAAATCCATCCTAGTTAGTAGCAATATGATAGCTAAAAATATCGAATAACATCTAAAAATACACCAAAATTATGCTAAAAATCTCGAAAGATATTCAACAGTTGGACGACTATTTCTCGCTCTCTTCGGCGGTGTAAAGATCAAAATTATGCAAAGATTAGAAGTTTAAACTCTTAAATAAAAATATGCGGATAAATGCGGTGCTATTTAAAGCAATATTATTACTGAATTCTGAAAACATTCTTGTGGAATAACGTACTTATCATTACACTTACGTATTTGAAAAATTTGACGAATATCGGGTTAGTAGAAGGGTGTCAAACATTAATTTGAAGGCTTGACTGAGATAAAAGGAGAAGACAGGTTACATAAAACCGTGTTAAAAAAGAGAGAGAAAGTAACGGAGTTATTTTCTTTAAACTCTATTGTTTCCTTATCAGTTGTTATCTAAAAAATAACGGAAAATTCTCCACCTGCATTGAGTAGCTTTCTCCTGAAAAGCAAGCTTCATAAGTACCTTTGTTCGAAAACGAAACCTTTTATCTAAACTATAACTCATACTTCAAGCTGGAAAATTATATGTGTCCACATGACAGCATTGGCTTCCACATGACAAGACTTTGGATTTAGAAAACTAATCTAAGCTAACATCGGATGAATGTTTAATAATTTCCTTCCGAAGGATATGTACAGTGAGACTATGTTTAGTTTACCTCTAGACAGAGCAAATTACAGCGAAACCTCTTTAAGATGACCAACCGTAGTTCCGGTCTATTCCGGCAGGGGATATTAGGGGATTGGTAGTTAGTTGCCTTTTCAAGGGTTTTAATTTTATTTCCCCCTTCTGCAAAATGATATTTTCAAAAAAACTGTTAACTGAATAACTGATGGGTCTCTTCCTCAGATTCTATACTAGGATTCTTAGGATAATGGACACAGTATGTAATTGCCACGTTAATTCTTTTATTGATATTGAGAAAAGTTTGTTATATTACATTAAATTTAAATTATGATGTCATACATACTAACCTGAAGTGTCAAAAGATTTTGTTTCCTGGTTTGGCGACAAAAGAATTGTTTACGAAATGGTTGTTGCTTGGAAAGAAATAACTAATTTCATTCATATTGAATTGTTTTTATGCATTTATTTCAGGGCATATATATATATATATATATATTTATGAATATATAAATATTTCTTTGCCCGCAGATAGCAACTTTGTGTACAGTACATTAAATTAGTAGTTCATTTTATTTTCAGTTTTTCAGTACATAGAACTTATAAATATTGTTTTGGCCGCAGCCCACTCATCTGGGGGACCTCCCCGCAGGTATATTAAAATTTTTTAACCAACAGTAAAGTTGAGCGGTACCTCGGCACACGTTATTAATCCGTTCCAGATCCTCGAACTCATGTCAAAGTAGACGCATACCAAACAACTGTTTCCAGCAAGAAGTAAAGGAAATATACTTAATACTTTCTTACAAAAAAAACTTATTGTTATTAAAATTATTACACTGTTGAACACTAAAAATACAAATGCAAGTGGGTAGAATACACTGAAAATTAATACTGTACATTGATGTTTTTCTGTCATCCAGATCAAAAGCAATTTCTCAGCATACTCCAATGTATCTGATCTTTGATAATCGTGATAATCGATCTCACCCCTTCGCAACGTTTGCCCACTTAATAGCGTCTTTGTTTTTCACAATCACACATATTGTTATTCTCGGCGTACGGTATGCAGTAGCCAAATCCCAGATACATATTGTTGCATTCTATGGGTATTGACGATAACACTTAATGAAGAATGAATACACAATTTATTAGCCAGTATTACTAAGGACAGTTCCGAAACGCTTTACATTCGTCGAAAAACTACGACATACAGGCTGAAATAATCAGCAGCACAGCCTTCGGACTATCAGGCTATAACGGTGAAGGCAGCTTCACGGCAAAGCACTAAAGTGCAGCTCATGACTCGATTCAGTCGCTCTCGGAGCTCAAAGTACTCTCGATGACACACACGCTATTCCGCGTACTAGCAGGATTTATATAGCATTTTGCCTGCCTTCTAGAACATTCTCGGGTAAACCGGTAAGAATTCGTTCTAGAATGTTTTCTCTTCGTTTATGGCGTATCGCCGAATTTGTCACCAAACGTGCGATTTCGGACCAAATTTGGCAACCCTGCCTTTCCATGACATTTTCAGGAAACTCTAAACCCGCTTTGCGGGAAAGCTATCTTACCGCAGCTGGACATTCCGCAACAATATGTCACCTCCATATTTTCCAACAATCTCTTTTTTCACCTACATGGTGATGTGATTTTAACTATTTTTTTCGCTGCCTGATTCTTAAAACTCTATAATAATTTATAAAAAAATTATGCAGAAAAACAGAAAAAATCTCGTGAAAATTCAGGTATAGCGTGGGCTATTTACTGAGTAGTAGTTATGAGGCGTATTGACGCTTATGAGCCGTCATAATTGTCTCGAAAGGGGTAAACAAAGATAGTGTGTGCAGTCGCGACTCAATTCGAGTCGTATTCCTAATAAATATCTTACACACACAAAAAAAAAAAAAAAAAGTTTTACCTCCCAGGTAGGACGGACACCAAATTGAATAAATTTCAAAGCAGTCGTACGCGAGGTACCCCTGTACATGTTTCAATAAATTGAAAATTTCAGTCTCAATTAAAAGTGATCACATGTCCCTGTATGAGGATACTTGATCCTTTCAGTGCGGGTAATTAATTTTTCCCAGTTAAGAAACGTTTTAAAATTTAGCCTTATATATTTCATTATGTATCTTTCATAAATATTGTTTTAAATAAACATTCATCATTGTAACTTTCATTTCTTAGTTATGACTAGAAGACTGTGATATGAAAATTCTTTTTGCTTAAGAGTTACCTTTGCCACTCTGTAAAGAATTTCTGAAAAGAGTTTATTATTAAATCTAAAACAACTAAAAATATAAATTGAAAGTAATATTTTATTTTTTTTAATTTAAAAAAAATCAAAAGCTTGCATTCGACCTAATAAAATTGATGAGTGAAATTTTGAAAAATAAATATAACAATAAATAATTAGCGGACTTGTTATTACTAATATTTCTGTCATATCATTTCTCATATATTACATCATTTTATTTATATACTAGCCGCTGCGCGGCCAGCCTTCGTCTGGCTTTTAAGTGTACCAGAAAAATGCCTAAACAGAACACCAAACATTAAATTTGAAAACTGCACAGAATTTTACTCTGCAGAACAATTTTATCGAAAAGGAAACAAACAACAATGGGAAAAAAATTCAGTTAAAAATGCATTACATATAAAAAGCATACAAAGAAATAAGCAATATCCCTTATTACAAATATTAATTATTTAATAAATAAATTAACCAACTTCCCTTTGCAAAATCTTAAGAACTCAAATGGTATAAACAGATTAAGAACTTAAACAGATTAAAAAATATCATGCAAAACTTTTTTATAATTAAAATTATATATAATTAAAACATAATATTACAATGAAATAAGCAATATCCCTTGATATAAATGTTAATTATCCTGATAAAGTAATTAAACAATTTACCGTTGCAAAAAGAAACAACTTCTTAATTTCTTAAACTTTTCAGTCTCTTAAAAACAGTAACATAAGAAATACGATGAAAAATTGTTGCCAAACCGAAATTTTTAAAAGAATAAAACTATTCAAAATGATGCGATTTCATCAAAAATCTATCAACAACAATAAGAAAGGAAAATTGTTGCCAAAACTACATTTTAAAATATCTGAGATGTGAGAAGTGTATTCGGAAACTTCATTTAAAAAATTTAAAAAAAATACAAAATATTATTATTTTTCCAAAATTCTTTTTTCAAAAGGAGTCGAAAGGACTAAAGTTCAACGTGTCCAAAAATCAAAGGAAAATAAACAAACCATTTTTTAAAATAAGTTTTTTTTTAAAAAATTCCACTGAAAAGGTGTTAAGCTCACCTTCCTAAATAAATTCGTATTGAATCGATTTATTGAAATACGAAATTTATTTTAAGTTCGTAAAATAGCTAAGTGTCTACGCTTCACGACGATGTAAAAATGAAATGTATAGAGTGAAATCTCGCTTTCCTGTAGCCCATTATGTCTCAAAATGACGCGATTTGGTCACAAAACATAAAATAAAAAAATTCTAATTCGAATTTCGAAAAAATCGCTTCGAGGTGCACTGGCTCTTGTGTAGATACACCTATGTATTGCGTGGCACACACACACACACACACACACACACACACACATACACAGACTCTTTGTTTTATTATATGTAGAGATTACACCAGAGAATCCAATAATTCACTCCATTTGACCCATATAGGCGATAATACTCTCTTTCTCCCTTTTTCTACTAAATTCATTGTTGGAAAATCGAGAGGGGGAAAATTATGTGAGTAATTTAATTTCTGAAAAATGCGAGTACTGTCAGAACATAACAATGAAAAATAATTTCGGATAAAATACAAATAACTATCACAATATTATTTCTTTCGAAGAAAGCTATATTCCTATAAGAATGCACACTAATATTAGTATCATATCGAATAAGATACCTTCTTTTCTAGTTCCTTGCAAGCTGAATCGCTCTCTGCTACTCCTTAGGTCAAATCATCTATAAATAATTAGAGAAGGTGAATGCGCAGATATCTCCGCAAAATTTTAGACTGAATTTCAGTTTGTGTAGGCTTTTGTTGTGATTGATCGGCTCTTGTATTAGGCTGGCATGGAATTCAACAGTTAGAAGAGAAAGGTTCGGCAGGTAGTTTGTGAGGCTTTCTTATTAAGGAGAAAAATATTTATACGTGAACAAATGTATTTTAAAATTTAAGCGAGCACGTTCTCTGAACACATTGAAGAAAGGAAAAATTGCTCAAATATTTTTCCTTATTAATAATTATTATAATAATAATTATTATTTTTCCTTATTAATTATTATTCCTCTGAAAGCCTTTATTATAATAATATAATAAAGGCTAATTATAATAAAGGCTTTCAGAGCCCGGCTTTAAAAAGCTAAGGGAAAAAATAAGCGAAGAAATACGATAATAAAATTATTCACAATCAAAAGCTTCATTAAAAGCGCATTAGTCATGTTGTAGGGATTTATATTTATTTTAAATAGCCAGTTAAATTAAATTTAATTTTAAGTTCCTTTCCTATAAGCCTTTATTCCCCTAATTGTCAGTGCCAGAATATTTAAATTTAGTAGCGGGCGAAAGGAATGCAAATTCTACCAGTGGGAGAACAGTTTAAATATCGAGTTCTGGAGGGGAAACTCTGAATCTGGGAAAACTCTGAGCGTGTTGTAGCGGAAGCTTTGGCTTAACAGTTATTACTGGTTAAACGTGGTGTAACGGCTATTATTTTGCTGCCACTAAAACTCATCTACAAGCTGTAGGATACAGGATTGTCTGAGCCCTGTAGTTTAATTCTACTACTTGTTAATTAATATCTTCAATTTTTTCATTTAGTTCTACTGTTTCAGTTTCCGCCCAAGCAAAGGCGTAGTGTTTTAGCCTCGAGTTGTCGCATTGTAAATAATTTAAAGAGTGTAATAAAGGGTAGTTTTAATACTTCTTCTGTGCAGTCACTATTCTCCAGATTTCACACAAAAGATAGACAGCAAAATATTCATGTTTTATTAATTCAAACATTCAACTGTGCAGCAAAATTAGGAATATTCTAAGAATTTATGTAGAATAAGCTTCTTTATACGAGAAAGAATTACGTACAAATACCCCATTTTCACAAAATTATTTAGTTCTTAAATAAACAAGGATTTAATAAATAGAAAAAGTTATATACACAAGAAAATATGAGAGATAAACAAAAGATTTTTTTCTTCTTTCTTACAATATTAGGCACATTAGAAACAAAAAATTAAAAGGACATCATTCATTTTGAATTTATTGCCATTTAGAATACAGAAAGAATAAACACCCTATCAAAAAATCAATTTCCTATCAATAAATTATTAATAGCAAATTCTTTTCACCGCGAGACAGATAAGAGAATAGTTTCGCTTCAAAATAATTATAAACCTCGCTAGCAACTTTTGTTTTCACAAACATTCATTGACCTTAATACAGCACTACATGATTCTTCAGGCGAACAAACTGAATCAGAACGATATAAAATTTTTTCTTATTGATAAACGCTTTCAAAGGGGAAGAGTCAATAATGTTGTTCGGTAACAATTATTATTTTAGGATATTTCTTATCGATTACTTTTAATTTACAAAAATGATCGTTTTGAGTAAGACTTGTACCTGAACATGTTCTTTTTATGTAGTCAACTAATAGTTGCATCGTAATGTCAGGATTAGATATTATATCGCAGTTCTATTAGCCATGCCTTTTACACTCAAATTTTTGATATTTTGAAACTTTCTTTTCAATTTCCCAAGTGACTTATACATAACAATATATCTTCTGAGAATGTTCTTCGTACTTTGTATAAGTGTTTGGTTTTGTTTTCTTGTACTCTTGCGTTTTTCTTTTTTGTATTGTACATTTTATATAAAAAGTCATACTACAGCTTTAAAAAGTGTTTTTGATTTTTAAAATATGTTAAATAGTTTTTGTAAATTTTTCTCTTACATTGATTTATGATTGTTTTCTTGTTACATGATATACTTTTATATGAACAAATAATTAATTATCAAAAACACAATATTAATATTTTTTCAGCAATGAGATATTTATTATGCCAATAAAGTGATCATGCTTATTCGGCCATCGACTCCCTTGATAATCACTGCCCCCCCTTTAAAATTTTATCAATCCCTAAGGGTGAATACCGATTCCGTTGGGAACCCTTATTTTAAATAAACGTTTAATTTTGAAACTTAAGTAATTAACAGCCTGTGCTTTACAAAATCAATCTCCGCTGCTGTGGGATTCAAAATAACATAAAATATTAACGTAAAATTTAAAGCAAATAAAAATAAGTAAGTAGCGCGGAAAATTTACAAAGTAAAGTCTTAGAATAAGCTTTGATTCAGGCATTGTTAGCAAAGGCTAAATCCGAATTATGCAGTTTTCAGGGCTGGGCGAGACATATAACGAAGGTGAACATTGCTACCAAAAGCTATCTCCTTAAGTTTAAGAACTCCATTTTTTTTACATATATATGTACGTTAACTCATTTGCATCTTTAGAGGAAGCCAACGACGGTAGAAGAGACAGCGTAGAAGAAAATTATAAGGTAATGGATTAAATTAACATAAAACTTTAAAATTAAACTAAGCAAGATATAATATTGTTACGAATTTCACATTTATTTGGCTATTTATTTAGAATAGTAATTAAAATTCCTTTTTTTGTTTCCCCGTGCAACGCAGACGATTTTTGAAGAGAAAGCTACGTTAAAAAAATAACAATAAAAATAAAAGAGCGCGTGCATTTAATGCTTAATAAATAAATATCTCGTAATTACTGTTGCCATCCAGAAAAATCTAGAAAAATCGTGATTGTTCTACTGATAATTAAAAAGCTTATAAAAGCCGAGTTGAAACAGCTCATCTTAGTGATTTTAATACAGAAATTATAAGGATTATATACTCATTTATCAAGGACAGAAATTTTTATGTTTCAATTGGTTCAGACAGCTCGGATTGCATGAGACTGGGTGCAGGAGTCCCCCAGGGATCAATTCTGGGCCCGGTTCTCTATACATTCTACGTTTCAGATTTTCTCAGGGATAGATTCACGAGACAACAATATCTGGGATGTTACGCGGATGATACCGCCATTGCTACCAGATCACTTAAGGCCGACCTTGCGATACGTGCCCTGCAGAATTACATGCCTGATATTGAAAATTGGTGTACGCGTTGGCGTATATCGATAAATGCGGCAAAATCCGAACTATTAGTTATTAGAAGAAAACAAAGATGTAGAAGACTTAATGAAAAGATTAAATTATTTGGCACTGAGGTACCGTTGGTATCTAAGGCTACATACTTAGGAGTGACACTCAATAATAAGCTAACTTGGAAAGACCATATTAACCGTGTCAGAAGCAAAGCATTAAGTGTAATTACTTGCCTACTCCCACTTATTGGAAGAAATTCAAGCTTAAGCTTAGTAAAGAAAAGGCATTTATATATTGCTGTCATAAGGCCCATTTTCTCTTATGCTTCGCCGGCCTGGGCGGCTTACTCTAAAAAAGATGTTGAAAAACTTCAGATTACGCAAAACAAAGTCTTAAGACTTATCACAAATGCCCATTTCTACGTATCTAATGAGACCTTACACAGAGACCTGAGGATTGAATATGTAAATCATTATTTACATAGAATGAATGCCAACTTCTTTAAATCTGCCTTATTATGTAAACATCTTCAACATTTCCATGTTCTAGACTACGTAGCCTTAGATGAGGATTACAACATCAGGCCATATGCGGCTCACTTACTAAGGGATCTGAATTTCCCAACTTAGTAGTTGTTAGAGCATTGCTTCAACTTCTACATATGTAAATAGGCTTTCGTTATTTATCCTAGTTATCATATTTAATCAAGAATTTCAATGTTTATTATCATTTTTTATGTTATATTTCATGTATTAATTCAGTATTTGTATTGTATTGTATTGTATAACTAAAGTTTAATAAATTGTGTTACTTTCATGTGCACTGGTTAAGACGCAGACATGTACTAACGCGGCTCTGCCGCAGTCAGGATTTTAGTTAGGACTTCTCTCTACATTGCAGGACTTTGGTTTATTGCAACCTTGCGATGCAAACGACATCTCTTTCAATACCACATATTTGGTTTTATTTAATTTAAGGAAATTGCACGTCTGGGGCTCTATGCAATTCCTCAGTGAACTGGATAAGTTGCCCATAATTGGCAATGTCCCAGCAATAGTTGTCCAGACTAGACTAGACTCATCTCAGTAGTAGTTGTTGTTGTTGCTCTTATTACTTGTAGCTGTAAAAAGCGAACTGCTGTTTGTTTACTTAATGCTGTATTGATTGTAGCGATTTCGTTGTGAGATAGAATTATTTTATCTGTTTTGAACTGAGTTTTTGCTAAACGTTTGAGATATTGTGATATTGTGCGAAGATCTGTGAAGAAATACTTCAGCATTTTAATTTATTTCTTGTGGAAAGAATAGATTTTTGTTAACTTTTTAACGACTTGTGCATTCAATATATTACGAAACCGTACGCACGTAACAATATTAAGTTACCTTGCTAATAAATTTCACAATGGGCGGAAAAAAATAATTTGGTAAGCAGTACATAACACGTGATCATCTTGGAGAGAAAGCACCGCATTCAAATTTTTGCTGTAAAGAAGTTATCCTATAAACACTTACTCCGCGCCATAACAAAAGAGCATTGTGATTGAGCTTCAATACCGAATTGAGAAGGACACAAGTAAACAGGAAATGTA
>KK119175.1:191447-205596 GCA_000611955.2 Stegodyphus mimosarum
GCATTCTTTCATACTTAATCTGTCTGTCACTATTAAACAAACTAAACTATTTAAAGTCAATAGATGCAGTGATGTAGAACCTGTTGTTTTAATCCTAGTATACGGGAGACACCGGATTTGGCAAAAATCGGGAGGCAATAAAGTTTACATTTTGTATCAGTAGTTTTGGAAAGGTTTTTGGGGAGAGGTTAATTTCTTTTAGCCCGGAAGGGTTATTAATTTCATTTTGGCATTTGGCATTTTCATTTGCGTCCAAAACTTTAAATGTTCGTTTCACTTTTCAAATCGTTGCCACCAAATTTTATCGCCCTGTGTTATATTGTTGCGTGCGTACGGGTTCGTTATGGATTGAATGCACAAGTCGTAAAAAGTTAACAAAAATTTATTCTTTCCACAAGAAATAAATCAAAATGCTGAAATGTTTCTTCAGAGATATTCGCACAATATCACAATATCTCAAACGTTTAGCAAAACTCAATTCAAAACAGATAAAATAATTCTATCTCACAGCGAAATCGCTACAATCAATAACAGCATTAAGTAAACAAACGGCAGTTCGCTTTAAACAGCTACAACTACAACGACAACAACTGAGGTGAGGTGTTTCAATTCGGCTTTTATAAACTCTTTAATTATCACTAGAACAATCTCGATTTTTCTAGATTTTTCTGGATGGCAACAGTAATTATGAGATATTTATTAAATATTAAATTCACGCGCTCTTTTATTTTTATTTTTCCGACGTAGCTTTCTCTTCAAAAATCGTCTGCATTGCACGGGAAAATAAAGCAATTTTAATTACAATTCTAAATAAATAACTAAATAAATATGAAATCCGTAACAATATTTAAAGAAATTAAATAATGAAGAATCTGCATAAATGTTTTGATGTTCCTCGCACTTTGATAAAAGAACGGTACCTAAAGCCATCAAATTTTGAATAACGTAGTCATACGTCGAATATGGGCATCTGGATGCCCAAATTTGAAATTTGTTTTATTATCTATTTCATATTTTGTAACACTTTAACGAATTTTTGATTAACAAACTCAACAGTTTCAAAGCGAGCAATGGCAACGTTGTACAGAAAAGACATTTTTATTTCTAGCGCGTGAGACTGTGTAGCGGAAATTCTAAAGATATGCCCATTTAAAAATTATTTTGCAATATTGCTGTTAAATTGAATTTTAAGATTTAAGTGCGAAAAACATGATATTTAATAAATAAAGGTAAGACACGAAACGTTAAAAAAACGCCCCTTTGGACGTAATGTAAATAAAATCTGAAAACTTTCAGATTTTTAATTATTTTTTAATTTTATTTTTGTGTGTGTGTGTTGGTTTTTTACTTGTTAGTTACTTTTCCGAATTTTGTACTTAGGTAGGTAATTTTAGTAGAATTATAAGTGTTGTAAGTAAAAATTCTTACTTTTCACCCCTGACTGCAACATACTTTGGCGTAGGATGTATACTTTTTAAATTATTTTTTAATTTTTTGTTGTGTTGTTGATTGTATAGCTATTTTACATCCGTGAGCGTGAATGAGTTTAGTTTTATCAGTTTCCCAGGGGTTATATTTTTTCTTTTCTGATTTAATCCTAGCATACAGTGCACACGAGATTTGGAGTAAATGATTTTAGTTCTACTGATTTACAAGGATTTAGTTTTGATAGCGTATTTTTTATGATGAGCAGTATAATGGATGATCAATATTTCAACAAGAAATATTTTGGAAGTTTGAGCTAGAAGGAAAACGCTGTTTATGACATATTGCATGTGAATGTTTTGTTTCCTATTGTCGTGACGTACGTAAAAAATTATTATTGTATTTGTTACGATGTAAGTTTTGTTTTGAATTGTTACGATGTAAGTTTTGTTTTGAATTGTTACGATGTAAGTTTTGTTTTGAATTGTTACAAATTTTGTACTTCGGTAAGTAATTTTAGTAGAATTATAAGTAACGCGAGTAAAAAGTTTTACTTTTCACACCTGACTGCAACATACTCCGGCTTAGAATGTATACTCAACATCGACAAATTAAAATACCATTCTAGGTTTTTTTGTATACATTTAATAGAATTCTATTGACAGGTATATTCGCAAATTATTTGTAACCACAAAATGTATAACGTAAAATTTCACTTATCTGTAAATCGAGAATAAGTCCAGCGTATTTTTTTCTAATTTTTCCTATTTTGAGAAAACTTTTGTAATTCAAATACGGCAAATGTAAACATAGGAGTCCTTATTTTCTAAAATGCAGCAAAGAAAAAATCCCTAATACCCGCAGCAGATTTCATTTCCTCCGATCTAGAACTCAATCTTATTGCATTTCTAAAAACCTCTTTTCTTTCCTAAAATTAACCTCTTTTTTTAAAAAAAGCTCGAGCAATAATTCTGTAGACATAGTTACCACTGCAGTTGTTCCCAGGCCTATTATCGTAAAAACTGAGAGGCACAAACATAAGTAAAATTGTTGTATTTTTCTGTGTAACGTAGCGCGAGACAAATTTTGAGAGAAAGCTATGCCAGAAAGGTAAGAATACTGGGGCAAATGCACTTAACATGGAGTAAATGGGTATCTCGGTATCTGATAACGGTTTTGGTAACTTATTTTTTTGCCAAATTTGGCAACATTTTGGTCCGGTCCATGTATCACCATAAAATGTATTGAAATTAAACAACTGTAATTGATCACTATGTTAACTGTAACCGTAATTCCACCCTCATATTTCTTTCCGGTAATTTAGAAGCAGAAAGACACTAGCAATATCTCGGCGGCCGGTTGAAAACTATTTAGGAGAGATAAAAGAGAGAGCATCTGCACTCAGTTGCTTTGATTATTGTTTTTGCGAGTTATAGTTACGCGTTTATCTATTTATCAGTATGTTGTAAAATGTTTCGCTGTTTCACCTGGGCCATCTCTGTTGATAAATCATATTAAACTTAAAAACAGAAAGTTTGGGATAAAGTTAAAATTTAAACCCTTTGACATTTTAATTTCTTTTTCGTATTGGGAAACTGCAAAAGGAAACAAAGAAGAAAGAAAAGAAGCACACATCTACTTGACAGCACAAGCAAAAGTAACAGAATTTTTCTAGCCAAATTTTGGAAAATAAAAATGCTGGAACTATACCAGAACCGTATTACTTTCAGTGATGATACCCTTCCCTAAATCACGTGGGTTAAAAACTTCTGTATTCAAAGCTTTTGTTCAAACGGCGCACCTCAAGGACTCTTGAAAAATCTAATGGTACGGCGATGTCCTTCTACTTAATAACTGCACGCACTCATATCTAATGCTGCCACAGAAATTGAAAGAATTTATCGCTTTGATTAAGCCTACATTTATGTACGCCTGTTCAAATCGAAGTCTTTTGTATAATCCTTAAGGATATATGGTTTTTCAGAAACTAGGAGATTCATGAATACTTCGAACTTGAAACTCTCGATGTTTTTTTCATCCATATTTGTCAGTGTCTTCTTTCTGTCAGTGAACAGATGCCAGTATGAGGTGTATATATGGTTTCAAACTGGGGCCGAGGGACTGCAACCGGCAAGTAATCGAAGCAATTTTATGCACCCTGCGAAGACATTTCAATTATGTATTTTTGCAAATATGATGTTGCAAAGATTTCAAAAGTTTAGCTATCTTAACTCCGAAAAATCATTATTTTCATTCCCATTACAAATGAGCCTAAACAGAGCACCAGAAAATTTTGTAAATAGAGCTAATTAATTCACAATGTGATATAAATCTTACTAAAAAAATTTTAAGATATAAATTTTATTAACTTTTATTCGTACTTGCCAAAAAATAAATAAACACACTTAAAAATTTTGTACTAACAATGATTGCTTTGCTTCCGAACGCATTTATATGGGCATATTATACAGCATTTTTCACAGTTGAAAACCAATAAGAAAATCTTGTCTCAAAATCATTATTATTGAAGAGAATCAGAAAACCATAAACAGAAACTTAAATAAAATTTCAAAAATGAGTTTTACGAAAGAATCATGGGACTGTGAGAAACTGCTAATTATGCCATCGACTAATAAGATATATGCCTAATTTCTCAGTCTGTGATATTAACGATGCTAAACCACCGAAATGTCAAGGTCTTTACTTTGATACTGTACCTTACATAAAGATATTCTTTATCTTAAGCAAATCGCCTTCATGTATTTTGCTATATATAATAATTCAGATTCTTACTCAATACACATTGTTAATGTCGTGAATGAACCTGAGATCATCTATGATATTGTTTCAACATTTTAATGCTTTCTGATGTCTTGTAGATAAAATACCCATTTTAGAATATATTTCAATAGCATACGTTTCTTTTTACAGAGAAAGAAGCTGTCAAAATACTTTAAGAGTTCCTTCTTTTAGTCAGCTAGTTACCACACCGCCTGCAAAAAACATTCTTTCTTCTGTTACTGTCAAAAGTGAACCACGTTATCACGTATTTCGATATACACTGCTCGACATTGAAAAGGCAACACCAAGAAGGAGTGGTCAGACAGTGATGAAATTTTGAAAAAAGACAGAGACAGCAAGCAGCAATAACTGATCTTTATTTCAAAATGATGGTCAGAATACAGAGCGAGAACGGCGTCGGCTCAGTAGGATAAGTGATAAGTGACGGGGGACGTGGGCACTGTCCCTTTACCATAGCGATTAATCAGTACAGCACCACGCACACCATTATCTAGAGTACAGCATTAACATAGGTAACTAGTATTACAAATAAAGCATGGTACAATGTACATAGCAGGAATAATTACATCTATAAGAACAGGATATAAACTATATAACATATGTAATATTTACAGACTGTTGTGCGTATTAGGATGTAGGACCACTGCGGCTCAGTAGGATAAGTGATAAGTGACGGGAAGACATGGGCACCATCCCTTTACCATTGTGGTTAATTGGTGTAGCGCCATGTCCCCCATTATCTAGAGCAGGCCAGAGGCTCAGTAGGATGTAGGACCACTACGGACAACGATGCACGAAGAAACACGTCTACGCATAGAGTCAATAAGAGTGCGGATGGTGTCCTGAGGGATGGCTCTCCATTCCCTTTCAACCATTTGCCACAGTTCGTCTTCTGAACGAGGCAGGGGCAGAGTCTGCAAACGGCATCCAATCACATCCCACACATGTTCGATTGGTGACAGGTCAGGAGAGCACGGTGGCCAGGGAAGCATCTGTATACCTTGCAGAGCATGTTGGCAGATGCGAGCCCTGTGTGGTACCTGCTGAAAAATTGCATTAGGCAACCCCTGAAGGTAGAGGATTGCTACCGGCCTCAGTACATTATCCAAGTTTCGTTGAGCCGTCATAGTGCCCTGAATACGAACTAGAGGTGACATGGAATCGTAGGCAATAGCACCTCAAACCATTATGCCTCGTTGTCGCGCGGTGGGGTGTTCCACAGTTACAGCCAGATTAGATCTGTCTCCACGTCGACGCCACACACGTATGCGCCGACTGTCACTGGATAAACAGAAGCGGGACTCATCTGAGAACACGACGTTTCGCCATTCTGTCATCCACATCGCTCCAGTCCGGCACCATTCTAAATGTTGGCGTCTGTGCTGTGGGGTCAATGGCTGTCTTCTTAACGGACGCCGTGAGGGCAGGCCACGTTCAACCAATCGACGGGAAATGGTTCTCGTCGACCCGGGAACATCCAGGGTATCTTGCACATGCTGCAGAATCGCAGTACAAGTGACCTGCGGGACCGTCACAGCTTATCGGCGGATGCGTCGATCCACGCGTGCTGACGTCATTATGGCTGCACCTGCACCCTCCTTCTTCCCACATTCGCTTGTTCCGAACATGTTCGCCATAGCCGATGCACCGTGCTCGCATCCATGTGGGTATCAGCGGCGATTTGACGTAAGGACCAACCCGCCTTTCTCAGTCCGATCACCATACTCCTCGTAAAATCGTCTATCTACTGGAAGTGCCTTCGTTGACGGCGGCCTGGTATTCTCTCCTGTTACGCGTATCCTCCGGGACAAAAACCAACTTTCTTCGATAATTCGTCTGACAGAAATAACGACACGAATATTGCCCATTCTGCACGTTCCTTCCCTTATGTCTTACTTCACGTGCGTCGGAGCGCTGCGCATTTCACATCATTAGCATAACTCAGTGAAGTGCGTCTACTCTAAAATTTGCATAAATTTCTGACCACTCCTTCTTGATGTTGCATTTTCAATGTCGAGCAGTGTATATACATATGATAATTCAGTTTCTTGCTCAATACACATTATTATTGCCGTAAATGAACTTGAGATCATCTATGATCTACATTGTTTCAATATTTTAATGCTTTCTGATGTCTTGTAGATAAAATACCCATTTTAGAATATATTTTAATAGCATACTCTTCTTTTCACAGAATCAGAAGATGTTCAAAACACTTTAAGACATTACTTCGAAATACTTACTTCCTCTAGCCAGGCAGTTACCACACCGCCTACAAGAAACATTCATTCTTCTCTTCCTGTCAAGAGTGAATCACAGAATCCATGGCGAAGAAACTCTGTCATTGGAGAGATTAGGATTCTTCCGAATTCACGAACTGAGGAATGCATCCAGAACGCCGGTGGTACATGTAGGCTAAGTCTACCTCAACTGGAAAATTTTTTTAACCATGTTAAGGGGAAAAAAGACATTCTTAGAATCCTGAAAATGTATCAGAACATGCATAAGATAAGTGAGAAAGAACTTAGGCAACAATTAAATGAAATCGTGCGCTTATATTATGTTTCAAAATTACCAGAAACAAAGGAAGATAAGTCATTAATAAGATGGTTAGAGTATTTAATAGAAAGACTCAACAAAAAACGTCGGGAGTTCAATAAAAGAGAGTCGGCAAATCTTGCAAAGAAAATCAAAAGAGAGCATATACATAAGCACACACACACATATACATGAGAAGCTATATGAAAGAGAAAAGTCAGCTCTCGACAAATGAGACATTAAAAAGTAGCAGCACAGTACGAATCTTTTCCATGTGAAACAGAAACACTTCATAAATTATATTTTTCTTAAGGACCTATTACATTGACATTTATCATTTTTATAGAGACTGTTTCGAGAAACTCGGTGATCAAAAGCGCTTGCACCAAGCACCGCTCTAAAATGTTTTTACCGTCGTTTGAGATTTCGCATCATACTTGGGAATTGCATTATAACTTATGGAAAACATCCTGAAGCATAAGGAATGCCTATATAAAATGCATTAAATTCATTCTGCAAAGTATCGCTGCACTTCAGAAATACTCTAAGATTAATTTACAAACAATACTTTAGAAATAACCTTCCACTAAAATTAATTTATATTATACTATACGTCAGGAATAATATTTCGCTACATTAGTTTATATACAACATGGATAATCTCTTGATCAGATTAATTTTGTTTTCATATTTTAGGAACAATTTTAGCTAAAATTAATTTAAATTCTATATTTTAGGAATAATCTTAAGCTGATATTAGTTCATATACTACAATATATACAAATAATCCTTATCTAGATTAATTTATATAGTATAACAATAATTTTCGATGAGATAAATTTATATTCTGTAATTTAGAACCAATTTTTATTTACGATTAGTTTAATTACTATACTTTGCAAATAATTTTAATTTAAAATTAATTTATATACTATACTTTAGGGATAACCTTTTGTTAGATTAATTTATATATTATAAGAATAATCTTTCCATAAAATTAATGTATATTCTACACATTAGAAAATTAATTTATATTCTATACTTCAAAAATGATTTTTAAGTTAAGTTTAATTTAAATGCTACTCTCTAGGAATAATCTTTAGCTAGATTAATTTATATACTATAGGAATAATTCTGATGAGATTAATTTATATTCTATATTTTAGAAACAACATTTAATTGAGATTAATTTACATACTACACTTTAAGCTTTCTTTACAATTAATTTACATACTATAGCAATATTTTTTCTAGATGAATTGATATACTATAGGAAAAATCTTTCGGTAATTATGAATTTATATTGTATCTCTACTTTAAATATACTTTTTAACTTTGATATTAATTTAATTACTATACTTTAGGAATAATCTTTGGCTTGATTAATTTAAATACTATGCAAATAATCTTTGGATAAGATTAATTTATATTTTGTACTGTAGAAGTAATTATTAACTAAGTTTAATTTAATATGCCTATGAAATAATCATACTAGATTTTAGATATAAACTTTGATAATAGCAATTTGCATACTACACTCATGTCCATAAATTAAGGATAATGCAAAATCAGGCAAAGGAAGAGTTAGAAGCAAAACAAATTTGACTTATTTGTAAAGCTTATTTATTAAACAAAACGTAAAGATAAAAAAAAGATGCTATATGCTTGATATTATTAAAAAAATAGCCATTTTTTCTGGCTGGAGCAAATTACAAAAAAAAACCTATTTACAATAAAACAATATTACATAGTTGGTATGATTGTTAATACATTGTATGTCTCCCAGACGATGCAATACATTCCGTACAACGCCTAGGCATGCTGAGTATCAAATTATCGATTTGATCTTGGGGGATATTACACCAATCAAAAAGCAATGCTCTCCGAAGTTCCGGTAGACATGTAGGAGGAGGTTGACGGGCTGCAACTCGTCGGCCAAGCATGTCCCACACGTGCTGTACTGGATTCAAATCCGGTGAGAATGCTGGCCAGTCCATACGGGTGATATCCTCCGATTGAAGGCATTCGCTTACGATGTTTGCACGGTGAGGACGGGCGTTGTCATCCATAAACACAAATTGTGCGCCCCGAAACAAACGTACATGTTGTTCCAGAAGGACGTCCCGATAGATTTGGCTTCTCATGGTTCCAATTTGAACATGCAGGTCAGTTCTGGAACCCAGATTAACTCCACCCCAAACGAGTACCTCCTGCACCACCGTAACGGTGTCGTTCAATGATGTTTTCTTGGTGGTAACGGGTACCTGGAGCTCTCCATACCTGGAGTCCGGCGAGAATCAGACTGCAAGCTAAACCTGGACTCGTCGGAAAACATCACACGAGCCCACTGTTGCGGTGTCCACAATACATGCTCTCTACTCCAGGCTAATCACAGGCGACAGTGAGTTGCAGTAAGTGGAACGCATCTGACAGGTCTACGAGCATATAGACCAATCTGCTCTAAGCGTCTGTACACGGTCTGCCTGAAATTGTCGTACCAGTGGCTGAAGAGAGCTGACGAGACAGGTCTGAGGCTGTGCTCGGCCTGTTTTCTTTGGCAGTAACTGCCAAATACCGGTCCTCATTCGGCGTTGTAACTCTGGGGCGACCTGTGCTGTAATGTCTACTCACATTACCATCATCTTGGGGAATCGTTGCCAAAGCCTGGAAATGACACTCTGGGCAATTCCTAGTTCGTCTGATACTTCCAGTTGGGTACGCCCACATTCCAGACGGCCGATAATTCTACCACGTAAAAAATCATCCAAATGCGTCCTTTGTATCATAACTATTCGGTTATTGCACTGAAATGCTTATAAAGCGTCTGCGAACAATTTTACTTCTTTGCCTGTATTCCTTGTATATCACTCTCTTACACTCTCGTCATTGTGACGTACCATCGGTGTCATCTGGTTACTTCCTCAAATTTGCATATGATTCTTGAAGATGTGCGTAGTGATTTTACAGGTGATATATTTATTTTAAAGTTCAATTTCCTGGTGACTCCGAATTATCCTTAATTTATGGATATGAGTATATTATGCAAAATGAAGTAAAAATTAAATTTTTGTTTAATCACTCGGTCTCTCCTTCCTTTATTTACAGCTTCCATAAACCAGTAGAAATATGTGTTTAGATTGTTAATGAGAAAAGAATAAAATTCTTATTAACGTTTGACTTGCAGTTCACAGTTCTTATTTCTGGACTTTTACCTACGTTGCCTACGTTGTACGTTTAACAGAAAGCAAAACATGGCCAGCTGTGTATAACTCTTTAATAATGATATTAGTTTATATTTTGTTTGAAATTTTAATCAATAAATTGTATTTAAAATATTGATTTACTGAGAGATTTATTTCAAAATATTTTGAGTTTAGAAACAAATGTAGTCTAACATTTCTATCCTCTCGTCATTTTACATTTTGAAGACATTCAAATACACAAATTGCAAACTGCCATTTCCACTTTTGCAGGGAAAGATTACTTTTCAAACTGCTGATTCTGAGAGTTGTTATTAATACTGCTTGCAGTATAAATATCTTTAATTTATCTTTCAAGCTGCAACAGTACATTGCATACCAGTGTTATAAAGACAGAGGTTTTAAAACAATATAAATGTTTACTTCTTAATCATTTTTATCATTATTGTATTTTTACCAAAAATATTTACTGCATTCCATTCCAAAAATAGCGGCTTAGTTATTTTAAAATTTTACAAAAATGTACAGTAATATGCAATGGATCTTGGCGCATTAAACATATATCAAACACGTACAAAATATACCACACACTAAAAACTAAAAGCAAAAATGAATACAGTACGAAACAAATCTGATGCGGACACCATATGATTTCCTTGTAAGGAATATTAAATTATACATACTTTTTTCTGCTTTTCATTTAAACTTGTTTCCTCGAATTTCTGACAGATTTCTCATTTAATTAATTCAGTTCGCACTTCGCGGTAAGGCAAAAATGCATGAAACCTCAAAATATCTTCATTAAAAATTGAAAAATATAGAAAAAATAAAACACCAAATACACTTAAAACAATTTTACAATTAAAATTACAGTTTCTACTCAAAAACAAGCAATTCGGCCAGTAGCCAAGAAGGCAGATTTTTTTCGTGCACAAAACGGAAAGTTTATTTTTGGTTCCACTCGGCAAAAAAAAACACTGAAGTTGCAGAAGTACAACAATGTTTGAAGTGTAAATATAGCTCGAACATAAGGCGAAATATTAGTTAATACATTCCTAATGAACAGTGGCAAAGTTTGGCGATTTCCCGCCAATTTGGCGACTTTTTGGATGATTTGGGAAAACTCATTTTCTAGCGCTACGACTGATTCTTCATGAAGCTTCCAGAGCAGCCCATGCTACAGTATATGAATATGGGTGAATAGCGGTTTAATTCTTCTTTTCGAGTGATTTTGTGAACTGACGCTATTTCTCGTGCATTAAAGAAGAATATCATCCTCGTTCTCCTTAAACTCTTTCTAACGTTCTATTGTGTTGCGTGTGTTTTTTATTGAGCTTAATTTTTTGAAAAATTGTCAACTTCTTCCTGATTATCTAGGATGAATATTTAAAGAGAACTAGCATAGCCCCCAACAATATTAATACAGTTTCAATATCATAACATTAAGCAATCTAAAAAAATAATCTATTTCGATGACCTTACCTTTCTCAGATAGATTTTTTAATAATTTATTCCTTTTTATAACATCTATCAGGTTTAAAAAATATTAATTTATTAAGACATGACATCTTTGACTTCCCTTTCTTATCTGAGTTTCACAAACTTATCAAAGAATAGTATTCATTATTATACTCATAAGCCTTCGTGTTCAAAATACAGCAAACCCTTTCAGAACTACTGCCTCCCTAAATCGAGCAAGGTCAGTAGGCAATTATGTTAGGCTCTTTCCAGTGCTGATACCACTTTGCAAAGATTAGGCGTCAATGACATTACACAAGAACAAACTTTATAGTAGTAACCTTGAGGTTCAGCAATCCTAAAGGAAAAAAGAAAGTCTCTAGTATTTCATAGAACATAAATAAACAGAAATTTACTTCTCTAACACAACCGCATCCAATGAAAACCAAATTTATCCCGAACTGTGGGTATTCTAAAATGTTCAATAAAAGAACGAGTCAGCTTGTGGTTTCTTCTACCGCTTCTGTAAATGAGTCCGCAAATGTCGAATATCTTCTTCGCTTAAATCTAAAATTCATCAGACTTCACAACAGTGATCTAATATTTTGAAAAAAATTCACTAAACATTAAAAATACAAGCATATTTTACAGCGCTTTATAAAAGATATTATAGACTCAAAGATTCTATCCGTCTACAATTCGAAATCAAAACCTACAGTCCTTTAAAGTTACAATCGCAGTTACAGAGACAGGAGAACGTTCGCAATAGTGGGTAGTCGTCTTAGACCAGATTACACTTTTTCATCATAAGTAGTCTTCTATGCCAGAACCAGAGCACGCCATTGTTTTCAACATTTACTTTTCTGACAATGTAGGGGTCTTACAAAATATTGTTGCGTGAGTATGGGTTCTTAATAGATTGAATGAACAAGTCTGGTAAAAGGTTAATAAAGTTTAGTCTTATCGAAAAAAAAAATAAATAACAAAACACGGGAATTTTCCTCAGAGGTATTCGTACAATATCGCGCAATATAATGAGTAGTTATCCTTTAAACTACTAAAAACGTTAGAATGCAAAAAGAAAGCTAATCCGGTCTCACCGCGAATTCACAATCAACAACAACAACTGATAAGCAACTACTTAACACAGAGATGTATATCTCCAGCTTTTTAAAGCCTTTTAATGGGTCGCGAGAAAGTTCTGGTAATTTCTGTTTTCTCGAGACTTCTGGAAAGCAAAAGAGTGTAATTACGGTTACAGCTAACATAGTAGTCAATTACATTTATTCAATTTAAGTACAAATTGCGAGTTGTATAAGTACAAATCTGCAGTTTCTTCGCACAAGGCCTTCAGTTCCGCAGTTTCAGCACTTTCGTTTCCTGTCAGGTCTTTTTCGTCTCATGGCATTTAATTGTCTCTTTAAATCGTCTGTCTTATTTTCCGTACTCCAGGGTGTTCTGTAGTTCCTTCGTATGTGGCCTTCAGTACCGCAGTTCCAGCACTTTAGGGTCGGTTTTTTGTTGCTAACATTCCGTCTAAAAGCACTGAGTTGTCTGGTTAAATCATCTGTCTTATTTTTTGTGCCCAGGAGAGTTGTGCACTTCTTTCGTACGTAGCCTTCAACACCACACTTCCAACTCTCTCGAGTTATTTGTTCTCACTTGTACTCCCGTACTAAAGCATCGAAGCTGCGTATGAAGCTGAATAAATCATCTAAACAAGCCATCATCCACTGGTTCGCGGACTTGCACAGCTCTGACTGGGTGGCGGTGTTTAAGAGTTGCTTTCTGGGCTGCCTCGAATTTTATGGCGGACACTAGCGCGCTTTTTAAGTCCGTGACATCCGCCATTCGTAGAGTCCTTTGTATTTCCGAATCCTGAATGCCATCGATGAAGTACTGCAGAGACAGAACTTCGCTTGTTTCTCTCGGGCACTCCGAAAAGGCGAGATGGGACAGCCTTTCAACATCCGTGGCGAGCTCCTTGCAGTGTTTCGGTGGGCTTCTGTTGACGGGTTTTTAATTGAAGCCTACTGTAGTCTTCCAAACAGTTCTCCGCAAAGCGCAGCTCTAATGCGCCAGAGAGAGCTTCGAAATGTAGTCTTTGGTTTTTGAATTATCTGAAGGATATTCGCCGCGTCGGCTCTCAAAGAAGCAGCGAAATGACAGGCCTTAACTTGGGAATCCCATCCATTCGCATCCGCCACTATAGAAAAAACAATGTATTTCATATACCTGCCAAGAGGTCTTCCCATCATACGTGAATAGCTTCAGTGATGGACGAGAAGGCATGGGTAAAAATTTAAAACCGTCAGCTACAAATCACTAGCGTCTCTACGAATTTCTTTAAAATATCAACCTCTGAGGCAACTGCAGAAACTCTCTCATCAATTTGTAGTTCTATTTGTTATTGGACGGCAAAAACTCTTCCTCCGATTCGTTATTCCACAACCGAAACTCTCTGCTCTATTCATCCTTTGACAGAGGAGACTCTGCAATTGATTTGTTGTTCCACAACCGAAACTCTGTCTTCTGTTTGTCCGTTGACAGAAGATTCGTTTCCTTAAATTTGTCCAACTTCATTTTACACCGCGTCTATTTTGCCATCCATAGCGTCAAATTTGTTATCTTTTATGCAGGTAATTTGCCTTTTCATTTCTTCTTGACTTGCTTCAATCTTTTCTTAACCAACTTTCATCTTTTCTTGAACTGCTTTATATATATAT
>KK119175.1:205675-215804 GCA_000611955.2 Stegodyphus mimosarum
TTTTTGAATGTTCTTTACTTTTGGTTTTAACTATTGCCCTTGAATACATGAATGACGAAACACGAATTGAATGATTGGGGAGCTAGGTTTGGAGGCAACTTCCCCTTGATAAGTCTGTCTCCGGCCTACTCAGCAATCATTCATGTATGCATTTTAATAAAATTTAGTTTCATTTTTATTAATTAGTAAAAATTGAACTTGATTTACTTATGCTACTGAATTTAAATGATATTATAGATTAGTTCATAATTAGCATTAATTTGTTTACACAATTTCTGTTTAAATTATAATTTTTATCTTAAAATTACTATTTTAAATAATTACCTTTTACTATAATTTAAATTTCATTCCTTGCAGCAATGGCGCAATGAATTGTTTAAATTTAATAAATAATTAAATAAAATTTACTGTTATGAAACATTATTCATAAAAATATATATATTTATGTGAGGTAATACCTTCTTTAAAAAGACATCTAAGAAACTTTTTGAAAGGACAACACATTTAAAGTATTTACAATTTTTTTACAAATAAGTTAGTATAAACTGAATTAACTTCTTCCATACAATTTTATTTCGTCTTTTCCTGTATCTTGAGTCTCTCTCATCTAATTGCCAAAACTGCCAAACTAAAAATATTAAAAAGAATTATACTATGGGCAATCTGTACGCCATCTGGTATTCAACATTGCCGCTACATTTATATTTATAAATATATATGTAAAATATTATGTATAAATAAGTGTTATATTTATAAAACATTTATGCAAGGAAATAGAGAAAATCACGTGAAAATTTAGCTATAGCGTGAGTTGTTTACTCAGTAGTAGTATGAGGCGCACAGACGCTTATGAGCCGTCAACATTGTCTCGAAAGGGGTAAACAAAAAAAGTGCTTGCAGTCGTAACTAAATTCGAGTCGTATTCATAATAAATATCTTATACCAAACAGACGTTTTACCTCCCAAGCAGGACGGACACCAAGTTGAATGTATTTCAAAAAGCAGACGTATGCGAGGTACCACTATACATGTTTCATAAATTGAAAATTTCAGTCTCTATTAAAAGCGTTCATGTGTCCCCGTATCAAAGAGTACTTGATCCTTTCAGTGCAGGTAATTAATGTTTTCCATTTAAAAAGTTTTAAAAGTTAGGCATATATTTCATAATGTATCTTTCACAAATAATTTTTAAAATAAACAATCATCACAGCAATTTTCATTTCTTATTTATGACTAGAAGACTAACTTTTCGCTTAAGACTTTTCTTTGCCATTCTGTAAAGAATTTCTGACAAGAGTTTATTATTAAATCTAAAATTAAAACAACTAAAAATATAAATTAAAAGTAACATTTTATTTTTTAAAATTAAAAAAAAATCAGAAGCTTGCATTCGACCTAATAAAACTGTTGAGTGAAATTTTGAAAAATAAATATATCAATAAATAGTTAGCGGATTTGTAATCTCTACATATAATAAAACAAAGTGTGTGTGTGTGTGTGTGTGTTTAAAAAATGTGCTGTTTATTTTCCTTTGATTTTTGGACACGTTGAACTTTAATCCTTTCGACTCCTTTTGAAAAAAGAATTTTGGAAAAATAATAATATTTTGTATTTTTTTTAAATTTTTTAAATGAAGTTTCCGAATACACTTCTCACATCTCAGATATCTTAAAATGAAGTTTTAGCAACAATTTTCCTTCTTATTGTTGTTGACAGATTTTTGATGAAATTGCATCATTATTAATAGTTTCATTCTTTTAAAAATTTCGGTTTGGCAACAATTTTTCATCGTATTTCTTATGTTACTGAAAAGTTTAAGAAATTAAAAAGTTGTTTCTTTTTGCAACGTTAAATTGTTTAATTACTTTTATTAGGATAATTAACGTTTGTATCAAGGGATATTGCTTATTTCATTGTAATATTATGTTTTAATTACATATAATTTTAATTATAAAGAAGTTTTGCATGATATTTTTTAATCTGTTTAAGTCCTTAATCTGTTTATACCAATTAATTTATTTATTAAATAATTAATATTTGTAATAAGGGATATTGCTTATTTCGTTGTATGCTTTTTATATGTAATGCATTTTTAACTGAATTTTTTTCCCATTGTTGTTTGTATCCTTTTCGATAAAATTGTTCTGCAGAGTAAAATTCTGTGCAGTTTTCAAATTTAATGTTTGGTGTTCTCTTTAAATATTTTTCTGGTACACTTAAAAGCCAGACGAAGGCTGGCCGTGCAGCGGCTAGTAGCTAATATTTCTGTCTTATCATTTCTCATATAATATTACATTATTTTATTTATATATTATATCAGAGAATCCAGTATTTCATTTCGTTTGTCCATATAGGCGATAATACTCTATTTCTTCCTTTTTCTACCAGTTTCATTGTTACAAAATCGTGAGGGGGAATTTTATGCAAGTAATTTGATTTCTGAAGGATACGGTTACAGCAAGAACATAACAACGAAGAATAGTCACAGATATACTACAAGTAACTATCACAATACTAATTCTTTTGAAGAAAGATATATTCTAATAAGGATACATAGTAATATTAATATAATATCTAATAAGATACCTTCGTTTGTAGTTCCTTGCAATCTGAATCTCGCTCTGCTATTTCTCACGTCAAATCATCTATAAATAACTAGAGAAGGTGAATGAGCTGATGACTCCGCAATATTCTAGACTGAATTTAAATTCGTGCGGGGTTTTGTCGTGATTGATCTCTGTATTTCGATAGCATAGAGTTCAACAGTTAGAAGGGAAAGGTTCGGCATGACCGTAGAAAGTACTTTGTGAGGGTTTGCCTTTATTATTAAGAAGAAAATAATTATTAAGTTAACAAATCTATTTTAAAATTTAAAGGAACACGTTCTCTGGACACAATGAAGAAGGGAAAATAACGCAAATATTTTTCGAAATTCTCAGAACCTGGCGTGAAAACATATGTGAAAAAATACGGTAATTAACTCATTCACAATCAAAAGCTCTATTAAAAGTGCATTAGTTATGTTTTATATCTATTACATGGATCTTAATATACACTGTGTTCATAAGTGTTCAGTTACTGGTCCTTCTGTCTTCGCAGCCATTGAAGGCAGACTTACACTTCCAATTTTGAACACGGATTAAATAAAAATACGTAGCAAATTATTTAGTTCTTGAATAAACAAGAACTTAATAAATAGAAAATTTATTAACAAGTAATACACATAAGAAAATATGAGAGATACACAAAAGATTTGTTTCTTCTTTCCTACAAAATTAGGAAACAAAAAATTAAAAGGATATCAATCATTTTGAATTTATTCCCATTTAGAATACAGAAAGAATAAACATCCTATCAAAAAATTAATTTCCTATCAATAAAGTAATAATAATAAATTCTTTTCACCCAGCACCGCGAGACAGATAAGAGAACAGTTTGGCTCCCGCTCCAGTTTGGCTTTCACAAGCATTCATTTACACTGAACATCATACAGCACTGAATGATTCTTTACACGAACAAAACTGAATCAGAATGATACAAAAAATTTTTCTTTTGATAAACGCTGTCAAAGAGGAAAGTCAATAATGCCGTTCGGTAACAACTAAGATTATTTTTACTTTTAACTTACAAAATTAATCGTTTTGAATAAGATTTATACTTGATTATCCTCTTTCACTACAGTCAACTGATAGTTGCATCCTAATATCAGATATTATATCGCAGTTCAGCGATTCTATGAGCCATGCCTTGTACACTCAAATTTTAAATACCTTGAAACCTTCTTTTAAATTTTCCAAGTTACTTATGTAAAACAATATACCTTCCGAGAATAATTTGCGCATTTTATAATTTTTTAGTTGTGTTTTCTTACGCTGCTAAGTTTTACTTCTTTTGTATTGCACATTTTTTACAACAAATCATAAAATTTTAAAAAATGATACTGAATTTTAAAATACATTAAATAATTCTCATAAATTTTCCACTTATATTTATTTATGATTTCTAACCTGTTATACATGATATAGCTTCTTATCAATAAATAATTAATTATCAAAAATACAATATTAATATTCTTGTAAGCAATGAGATATTTATTATGCTGATAAAGCGTCCGTGCTTATTCGGCTATCGATCCCCAGTGGACTTCCATAATCATCATTGACCCCTTTTAAACTTTCATCGATCCGCAAGGGTCAATAGCGACTCGGTTGCCAACCCTGTTTTAAAAAAACGCTTTTATTAAAACTTAAGCAATGAACAGCCTGTGGTTCACAAAAATCAATCTTCTCTAGTGGGGTTTAAGAAAATATAAAATGTTAAAGTAAAATGTAAAGCGAATAAAATGTAATAAAGTAAGCAACGATGCAAATTTTTAAAGTAAAATCGTAAAATAAGCTCAGGCAATTGTTAGCAGCTGGCTAAATCCGTTTTATGCAGTTTTAAGGGCTGGGCGAGACATATAACAAAGATCAGCATTGCTGCCAAAAGCTATCTTCCTAACTTTAGGAACTCCATTTTTTATATATATATGTACACTGCGCAAGTCAAAGGGGGAACAGTTCTCTCCCGTCCTACTGCGCCGATTGACGAAATTCAACTTGCGTTTTTCACGTCAGGGTATGTACCTTATATACAGCATTGTTCTGATATAGGTGTTTTGACACAAAATCAGACTTTTTCTGAAATGACATGCCCATTTGTTTCCATATTTCGATTCTACTACTCAAATTATGCCAAATTGCCAAGTTTTGTAAAAATTGCCCAAGTAGTTTTTGAAAAATTAGCTCTCAAAAGTTTAGCTCCTCCATGATAATTGAATTTAATATATATTTATTAATATATCTTTTTTTTGTTTTGTTAAGCTTACTTGATTCGTTTTTCCAGAATTCGTTATTTGGGCTTAATCCAAATATAATTCGCACATTTTTTATGATTTAATTTTAAATATTTTTTGTAAATTTTTCGAAAACCTTTTTGTATTATAAACTATAAAATTTCTAACATCATCTTAAAGTAGATGTATTTCTAGGCACACTTGAAAAAAATTAGAGTTGTTTATTCAAAATTTCCTAAGATATACATGAATTTAAATATTGGCGTATTTTGAAATTTTGCATATTCTTTAAAAGCGATAATAACGCCAAATGTAGTTTACGCACTTTCTTAAAATTATTTGAAAGCAATGAACGTGTCCTTTTTTAGGTCGTGGACAATGAAAAGAAACGAAAGGAAAACAGGTTGCTATAAATTAATAAGTTCACCACGTGAATTAGTCTTGGCGCAAACTGAAAAAAATTGCTCCAAGACAAGATTTAAAATTTCTCCGTAACTTTCGCACCACATTTTACAAAATTTCATATTTAGGAATAATTTGAGTCGTAGAATAGAAATATGGAAAATAACTGTCACGTCATTTCAGAAAAAGTCCAAATTTGTGTCAAAATACCTATATTAAAACAATGCTATATATAAATCTAATACATATCCTATGTCGCGCTTTCGAGACATGAAAAGCGCAAGTTGAATTTCGTCAATCGGCCCAGTAAAACGGAAGATATAAAACTGCCCCCCCTTTTTTTTTAAGCAATGTACGTCAACTCATTTCCATTCTTGGTGGGAGCTAACGAAAGTACAGACAGCAAAGAAGAAAATAATAAGGTAATAGATTAACGAGCATAAAACACTAAAATTAAACTAAGCAAGTTTTATTACTGATTTACCTTGCTAATGAATTTTACCTATTTAACAATGCTTGGAAAAGGTTAATTGGTTAAGAAGTACATAACACATAATCATGTTACAGAGGGCGCACCTCATTCATATTATTGCTGGAAAGAAATTCGTATCGTATAACCCACAAACACTTATTTTGCGCCATCACAGAAGAGTTTTTTGATTGAGCTTTTACACAAAACTGATAAAGGAACGTAATTTGAACTGATAAACATACGATAAGCATCAAAGCCACCAATCAGTAACAAGAAATGTAAAGGTAATATTATGAAGATGAGAAGCATTCAAACTTGGTTTTTAAAGCATTTAGAGAAATTTAAGGGATTTTACAGAAGCTAAAAGGTGTCTCCTCGCCCAAACCGTTACATCCATTTATGAGTTCCTGGCGTATACTGCAATCATGTACCAGTTGGAGACGTATCGTGGAATTTTTATCCAATCAGAGGAGTCAAACAAAGAATTCATAAAAGCTTGCATAAGGGAACTTCAGCCAGTATGTAACAGCCCTATAAAAAGAGTTCTGCCTTATACAGGTAATGGAGTTCAGATGTATTTCGAGGAACAAAAAACAGTATTAAGCGTACTGAGACGGAAAGTATTATTAGTTTCAGGGAAAAGATATCACATCTGTCCTTTAGTAACACATCTAACTATACATAAAGTTATTCCGACTACTGAGCATGATATACAAAAAAAACTTTCTGATAAGCTGCAGCGCTATCTGGGACCAGTTCTAAAAATAAATGAACTGCCAGTATCGGAGGAATATCCAGCCATAGGCAGTGGAAACTGGAGAGTTATTATCGAAATTCCTGAACTCGAAGCCCTAAAAGTGCTTCAAAATTTCCAAAAGAAAAACAAAAATTCATCGAACGAAACGAGCATTGAATTCTATTACGCAGAAGATGGCATGAAACTTTCTTTTTTTTGCCCGAAGTGTGGACAAGATGGGCATGTTTTACAACATTGCAAAATGCTTTTCAAAAGAAAAATTAAACGAAATGTTAATAAGCCATCTGTCAAGAATATACGCAGTAATACTTCTTTTCAGAAAGATGCTGTTGCTAGCACATCAACTGCTAGAAATACGAGTAACATCCGAAGACAAACTTCCCGTGAAACCATTGAGCAACCAAGAGAAGCATGCAGTACTTCTATGAATAAACCAAGTAAAAGAAGTAAGTCAAATTTTTAATTATAAATTTTGTATGAAGTTTCATATATAGTTTCCCTAAAAGTTCTTACGTGGACTTTATTTTCTGAAGTCTTGGTAGTAGATATATATTTCCAGTTGCAAAAAGTTAAAAAATGTTTTAAATAAAATCTCAATTAAAAAATTACATTAATCAATACATATTGTTCTCTATAATCTGCATAAAATTTTTTTCAAGTAATATCTTAACATCGAAAAATTGTTTCTAAACTGATATTTTATCTTCAGTTACTTACACATCAAAACATTTCGCTCTTCAAATTTGTGGAAGGCCCCTCAATATGATCCCCGACTTTAATGCCAAATATCTCTGTCTATGTTTTGACGTAAGGACTGACTTTTTGTATTTTATTTTTTGTAATGTGCATAAAATGTTCCTAAATATAACTTGGAAAGAATCGGGAGGCAGTTTACAGTGTTAGATTTTCTATCTTCTAGATTTGTTTTTTAAGTACCAAAATATGGCTATTTAGTGAACAAGTTTATTGTTTAAAAGTTTTGAATATTTTGAATTATTTTAAGAATGAAGTAAATGTAAAAAAATGGCTGAAATAATTTTGAAAAATGGTATAAAAGTGAAATGAAACTGTGTTTTGTGCATAACGTAGCAAATATTAAATGTTTTAGATGTGAATTTTGTTACAATGCCTATAAAAATGTTTAGAAGTTAAAAGAATGCTATAATTAATAAACAAGTATTTAAAAGTAGAGTATGTTTGAGGGAGTATTGGTTGAGAAACACAATTTTCACCTCTGTGCAATTGTTCCTTTTACCCTGCTCATACAATATAAACTTGAAGGCTCCAACCATATGAAAAAAATGTAACTTTTTATTATATTGGGTTGGCAACTAAGTAATTGCGGATTTCACTCATAGATGGATTCAGTTGAATTTTTAGGTTTGCAGACGTAGTAAAAATGTGAAACACATTTTGTTATTTGATAGTTGGCAATTCAGCTGTGAATCAGTAAAAAAAAAGTTTTTGATCGGTAGTTTTCGTTTGGCGTTCGTTGAAAAATGGAAAATCAAAAGGAACATTTTCGTCATATTTTGCTATTTTATTTCGGCAAAGGGAAAAACGCATCGCAAGCTCATAAAAAGATATGCGCTGTTTATGGTGACGAAACCTTAAAAGAACGGCAGTGTCAAAATTTGTTTGCCAAATTTCGTTCTGGTGATTTTTCATTCAAAGATGAAAAACGCTCTGGTCGTCCAGTTGAAGTTGATGACGACCTAATCAAAGCAATAATCGATTCGGATCGTCACAGTACAACACGTGACATTGCAGAGAAGCTTCATGTATCACATACATGCATTGAAAATCACTTAAAACAACTTGGCTATGTTCAAAAACTCGATATATAAGTTCCTCACGAACTGAAAGAAACGCATTTAACGTCAGGGATCTTTTAAGTCCTGATTTAACGCAACGCATTAACAGCTGCGATTTGCTAAAGAAACGTAATGAAAATGATCCATTTTTAAAACATCTGATAACTGGCGATGAAAAATGGGTTGTTTACAACAATATCAAGCGGAAAAGATCGTGGAGTAGGCCAGGTGAACCAACTCAAACAACATCAAAAGAAGGTTTTGTTATCAGTTTGGTGGTATTATAAAGGAATTGTCTACTGTGAACTCTTACCACCCAACCGAACGATCAATTTTGATGTCTACATTGAAAAACTAACGAAATTAAACAATGCAGTTGAAGAAAAGCGGGCCGAATTGACAAAGCGAAAAGGTGTTGTATTCCATCATGACAATGCAAGGCCACACACATCTTTGGTCACTCGGCAAAAATTATTGGAGCTTGGTTGGGATGTTTTGCCACATCCACCATATTGTCCTGACCAAATCTGTTTACTTTTGTTTCGATCTTTACAAAACTCCTTGAATGGTAAAAATTTCAATAATGATGATGATGTCAAATCGTACCTGATTCAGTTTTTTGCTAATAAAAACCAGAAGTTTTATGAACGTGGGATTATGATGCTGTCTGAAAGATGGCAAAAGGTCATTGATCAAAATGGGCAATACATTACAGAATAAAGTTATTTAGTTCCATGAAAAAATTGTCTTTGATTTTCTAAAAAAAATCCGCAATTACTTAGTTGCCAACCCATAGTACTATTATTTTTTGTAATGGAATAAGGTTTGAATACCACATCACAAGTAATACTAAAGGTTCTTCCAATTATACCCAGCAAAATTCGTAACAATATGTAAAATGAACTACTAACTTTAAATCTGAAGTAACCCTCCCCCCTTTTTTTATGAATTGCTGGCACTTGCCTATAACGGCATTGGCCACTACTGGGGTTAGAAGTGGTGACCATTTTATTGTAGAGGCATCTAAAAGGTGGCCTCCGCTGCCTCCTATGAAGGGACAGAAAAATTTACATCCTCTTTATTATTCATCTTAATTTGGGTGCTTCTCCTTTCTGTCCTAAAAATAATAACGGCATCATTTCAAAACTAATTTGCATCAAAAATTCGAACATAACGTAGCAACGCAGATCAGTTTTATCCAGTCACTGAATAAAACTTCTATTCCGAATCGAATCTTTTTAACACTATCCTACGCTTCTTTTTAATAAATAGTCTTTTCCGCCTTGCTTCGCTGTCACAACTTATCGCTCCCTGGTGTCTTCAGAAATACATTTCCAAGTCTGTTGGTACCTGTGTAAAAATTCTAACCTGTGTCAGAACTGTGTAAAAACTAAGAAAGGCGCTATTGCGCTATACGCTTTATGTTGGATTAATGAAAAATGTGTGCAAACATAAGAAAAAAGGAAATAACTGAATTCTGTCAGGTCTGCATGTTCTTTCCTTCTTCATGCATCTACCTAAGACGCCACCAACTTTCTCAAATTACTAATAGTTAAAATTATAATTATAGTGAGTGAGTGAGATTACTGGCGCAAAGCCAAAGATGATTATAATGCGCCAAACGAGGGGTAGTATGATATAATTTGATGAACTCAGAGTAAATTATTACTAAATAAAATAGGAAGGTGGACAAATGTACCACATCCAGAGGATGAAGTCACATGAAAGCAAGGTAAAAGGACCCAAGTGGTAAACTTTAAAATACAATACACAATCTTCAAATTAGATTAGATTAGGTAATAAGAGCTATTCTTTTTTAAATAATAAAATAAATTACAATTGACATCTCT
>KK119175.1:225575-259803 GCA_000611955.2 Stegodyphus mimosarum
ATAACCAAAGGTATATATAAATATATATCTACCTTTGGTGCGATCTTTTGCAACCAAAATAGGTGTACATCTGTATGTTATAGCAGTCCTATATACAAAATTTCAACGTTCTGAGGCTACTCGTTTTTAAAATATACGAGATACATACAGACATATATGTACGTACGTACGCACAGGCGCCACGAAAATATTTCTTCAAAATCCATTTTAAATCAGTTTTATAATTTTTTTTTGGGGGGGAAAAGAGTCCTTTATTTTGTCCTTACGTTCAGATATCATGCAAAAACATTCTTCAATTGCATTCGATTGTGGTCAAAATGAATATTTTCGTTGAAATGATACCCGAAATTTTTTGCGATTACAATACTTCCTTTTTACTTCGTATAATGAAGTAAAAAATGGAAAACGAAGGGTTTTTGTCAGAGCTTTTGCTCCAGCTGGATTTAATTTACCTCCAGTGTTTACTGTGGTAAACCGAACAGCTTAATCTGCTATGACAAATATAATAAAAAATATATTAAATAAACTAAATGAATAAAAAAACCAAGTAAATTAGCAAAAAGGAATTGAGGTAATTGTAAGTATTACAGCTTAAGGTCTAACAGAAACATTTTTTCAAACCTAGACTAGCTATTTTGGGGTGGTCCATAGCAAATGCATTGTTTCATTTTTCATCCGAGTCTGCTGCCATTCGGAAAAGCACAAGATATTCTTTCATATTTATTCTGTCTCCTACTAATAAACAAACTAAACTATTCAATTACTTTTTAAACTGCTTGATTCAAATAAAATGCATTTAATTATTTCTAGATCTAATTAAAACCATTAAATGTTTTTAATCACATTACACATTTTTTGTCTTTCTAAACATACAGGAGATATATAACGTTTCATCTTAGCCTAAATGCATATTTATTTAATCTTCTCTACATATAATAAAACAAAGTGTGTGTGTGTGTGTGTGTGTGTGTGTGTGTTTCGTTCGTGTTGCGAGTAAGCTAATAGACCCAGAGCCACGAAATTTGGTACATAGGTGTATCTACACAAGAGCCAGCGCACCTCGAAGCGATTTTTTCGAATTACAATTTTTTTTATTTTTTGTTTTGTGACCAATTTTGAGACATAATGGGCTACAGGAAAGCGAGATTTCACTCTATACATTTCATTTTTATATCGTCGTGAAGCGTAGACACTTAGCTACTTTACGAACTTAAAATAAATTTCGCATTTCAATAAATCGATTAAATACGAATTTATTTAGGAAGGTGAGCTTAACACGTTGAACTTTAATCCTTTCGACTCCTTTTAAAAAAGGAATTTTGGAAAAAAGGAAAAATAATATTTTGTATTTTTTTAAAATTTTTTAAATGAAGCTTCCGAATACACTTCTCACATCTCAGATATTTTAAAATTTAGTTTTGGCAACAATTTTCCTTTCTTATTGTTGTTGATAGATTTTTTATGAAATTGCCTCATTTTGAATAGTTTCATTCTTTTAAAAATTTCGGTTTGGCACCAATTTTTCATCTTATTTCTTATGTCACTGTTTTTAAGAGACGGAAAAGTTTAAGAAATTAAAAAGTTGTTTCTTTTTGCAACGGTAAATTGTTTAATTACTTTATTAGAATAATTAACAGTTGTATCAAGGGATATTGCTTATTTCATTGTAATATTATGCTTTAATTATATATAATTTTAATTATAAAAAAGTTTTGCATGATATTTTTTAATCTGTTTAAGTTCTTAATCTGTTTATACCATTTGAGTTCTTAAGATTTTGCAAAGGGAAGTTGGTTAATTTATTTATTAAGATAATTAATATTTGTATTAAGGGATATTGCTTATTTCGTTGTATGCTTTTTATATGTAATGCATTTTTAACTGAATTTTTTTTTCCGTTGTTGTTTGTTTCTTTTTCGATAAAATTGTTCTGTAGAGTAAAATTCTGTGCAGTTTTCAAATTTAATGTTTGGTGTTCTCTTTAGGCATTTTTCTGGTACACTTAAAAGCCAGACGAAGGCTAGCCGCGCAGCGTCTAGTATACAATAAAATGTTTCGCTACTTCACGTGGGCCATCTCTGTTGATAATCTCTGTTCATAAACCATATTTAACTTTAAACGAGCTAGTTTGGGACAACGTTAAAATCTAAACCCTTTCCGACTTAATTTTTTTTCTTTCTGGGAAAGTGCAAATGAAAAAAAAAGTTCCGTAAAATATATAATATAAACAAAAAAAGAGAATACAATGATAATATAAATAATATAAATAAATAAAGAGAAATAAAATAAAAATATGAAAGCTTTCAGATTTTACATTATGCCCAAAGGGGCGTTTTTTAACGTTTCTGTATTACCTGTATTATTGTATATTACCTTTATTTATTAAATATCGTGTTCTTCCCACTTAAACCATAAAATTCAATTCAACAGCCATATCATAAAATGTTTAAAAAGAACATACTTTTAGAATTTCCGATACACGGCGTCGCACGCTGGAGAAAAAAAGTTTTTTTCCCCCGTATAGTGTTGCCACCTGCTCGCTTTGAAATTTGAATTTGTTAATCAAAAATTCGTTAAAGCTTTACAAAATATTAAATACTTAAAATTCCAAATTCCAAATTTGGGGTTCCAGATATCCATATTCGAGTTGAGGACTTCGTTATTCAAAATTGGATGTCTCTAGGTGCCGTCATTTTTTTTCACAATGCGAGAAACATACACACATGCAATTCTTCATTATTTAATCTTTTAAAATATAATGCAGGCCTCTAATATTTGGTGGATCAATTTGAAAAGTGAAACGCAGTTTTATAGTGACGCCGCAAAATAACAGAATGAAATAAATAACCCTTCTGGCCTAATTGCCCCTTTGGGCTATAAAGAAACACGCGCTTATTTGACAGCACAGGCAAAAGGAACAGAACTTTTCTAACCAAATGTTAGAAAACAAAATTGCGGAATGTAATTTTAGAACCATGTTACTTTCAATGACGATACCCTCCCCCATATCACATGGGTTAAATATTTCTGGTTTCAAAGCTTTTGTTCACACAATGCATCTCAAGTACTCTTGAAAAATCCAATGATGCTGTGATGTCCTTCTAATTATTAACTGCATTCAAACTTAATGCGGCCACAGAAATTAAAAGAGTCGTCTTTATCGCTTTGATTAGGCCCATATTTATGTACGCCTATTCCAACTGAGGTCTTTTGTATAATTCTTAAGGTCCTACGGTTTGTTAAAAACCAGAACTTTTATGACTACATCAAACTTGAAATTCTGAACATTTTCGTCCTAAGAACTGTCAGTGTCGTCTTTCTGTCAGTGGACAAATGCCAGTATGAGCTACTTGAAACTGGCGGCTCAGTATGAGCTACTTGAAACTGGCGGCTCAGTATGAGCTACTTGAAACTGGCAGCTCAGGGACTGCATGCGGCAATTTTTCGAAGCACTTTCATGTAGACTTCGAAGATATTTCAAGTACTTATTTTTGGAAATACGATGTTGCAAAGATTTCAAACGTTTAGTTATCTGAAGTCCGAAAAATCATTATTTTCATTCCCATTACAAATGAACATGAACAGAGCACCAGAAAATCTGTAAATGGTGCTGATTAAATCACAGTGGGATATAAATCTTACTCAAAGGTTCGAAGATATAAATTTTATGAACTTTTTATTCATACTTGTTATAAAACTAAAGCTTACGAATTTTTACACTAAAAATAATCACTTTGTTTCCGAACACATATATATGTGAACAGCTTTTTTTGCGCAGTCGGAAACTAATAAGAAATCTTATCTCAAGATCACTATTATTGAAGACATTCAGAAAACCACAAACAGAGATTTAAATAAAATTTCAAAAGATGAGATCGACAAAAGAATCAAGCAACAGTACGAAACTGTTAAGTTTATAAGGTATTTCTCCCGCCTTCTTGGCATGCCTTTGTGGTGTAGTGTTCAGCAAGCTCAGCGCGTATTCCAGAGGTCCGTGGTTCGAGTCCCAGCGAAGACGTTGCTCATTTCTTCAGCTTCCTGGCATCCAAAATAACCTTAATAAATCTACAAGTGGCACCAGAACTAAAAAAAAAACGTGGTGGATGATAATTCTCCACCACCAGGATTGGCGATTGGGTCTCCTAATCCCCAGTCGTGCTTTAAAAGGGGAAGTATATAAGGTATTGCTCCTACCTTCATCACATGCCTTTGTGGTGTAGTGGTCAGCACGCTGGGCGCGTATTCCAGACGTCCGTGATTCGAGTCCCGGCGAACGCGTTGCTCATTTTTCACGTCTCCTGCTTCGAAATAACCTAATGTGTCTACACGTTTTGCATCTATCTATAAGGATTGTATCCTAAAAAGCTGAAACGTAAGACTGCTATTTTCCTTGAACTTACGTTTTAGAACGAAATCTGCCTTCAACCACTGTAGACAGACAGTATGTATTAAAGACTTATAAAATATATGCCTAAATTCTCAGTGAGTGTTGTTCAGGATGTTAAGCCTGTAGAAATGTCAAAATCTTTACTTTGTTAGTTTGTCTTATATAAAGGAATTTTTTTTTTATTTTAAGGAAATCGCCTTCATGTATTTTGATTATACGTATATAATAATTCAGTTTCCTACTCAATAGATATAGTTATCGTCGTGAATGAACTTGAGATCATCTGTGATATTCGTTTTTTTCAAAATTCTGATATCTTGTAGATAAAGCTTGAATATATTGTTGCGTTCTACGGGTTCGTAGATTTGAGAGTATCCGATGAAAACACGATACAGAACAATAAAAAGCACAATTTATTTACAAGAATCACTATTTACAGCACAGTTCCAAAATTACCTTTACAAGCGTCGAAAATCTACAATAAATACGCTGAAACAATCAGCAACACAGCTTCAGGCTGTAACTGTACAGGTAGCTTCACGGCAACACTAAACTTATAATAAACACCGTGGAACAATCACCAATACACTGTCAAGCTATACTGTAAAGGTAGCTTCACGGCAAAGCACTATATCGATCGCTTTCCGTTCACCAAAACTCTCGCGTAGCTTAGCACTCACAGTAAGCAGCTATCCTCACACTTCTCACAACTAATCACACTACTAATCACACTCTCGCAACAACTAACTGCTCTCAGAAACGCAAGGGTCCATATAGCTTCTCCTCAAGTTCCACACGTTTCGAGAAATATCTCGACAGGAAGTTATTCTAGAAGCTTCCCGATTGGACCATGGGATATCGCCAATTTGGTCGCCAAATGGGCGATAAAGTCGCCAATCTGGCAACCCTACCATAGACCTTTTTTATGGCACCCCTAGTGCTATGCCGGAGAGCTTACATACAGGCGCAACCGCCGAATTTTTCGTAACAATATTTTAATAGCATACTTTTCTTTTTAAAAGATCAAAATATGCTCAAAATGCGTTAACTTCTCCTTTTTTAGTCAGCCAGTAACTACATCGCCTACAAAAAACATTCTTTCTTCTGTTACCGTCAAGAATGAATCACGTATTTTGCTATATATAATAATTCGGTTCTTTACTGAATACACATTGTTATTGTCAAGAATGAATTTGAGATAATCTATGATATTCTTTTTTTCAGCGTTTTAATGCTTTCTGATATCTTGTAGTTAAAATACCTATTATAGAATATATTTGATTAGCATACTTTTCTTTTTACAGGTTCAGAAGATGATCGAAATACTTTAAGAGTTCCTTCTTTCAGTCAGCCAGTAACCATACCGCCTACAAAAAAACTTCTTCCTTGTACTACTGTCAAGAGTGAATCAAGTAATCACGTATTTTGATAGATATAATAATTCAATTCTTTACAGAATGTACATTGTTATTGTCGAGAATGAACATGAGATAATCTATGATACTCTTTTTTTCAGCATTTTAATGCTTTCTGATGCCTTGTAGACAAAATACCCATTTTAGAATATACACTGGTGTGCAAAAATTTAGGACGAAACGGTTTTTTCAATATAACTTTGTGCAAAAGCTTTCCAAATCAACACATTTAATACCGTAAGAACCCCAATACGTAAAGACATGAGTAATGTAAGCAACACTTACTAAAAAAGAAATCAGAGGGATAAAAAGAAGCTTTATTGAAAAAGTAGCATGGAGCGCAATGCGACTGAAGGCCGAAACATCCCTGTGATGGGTGTCCAGCAAGAAACATCCGGTCTTTAATAGGGGATATGATCTCCCCTGACTGCTAGTCAGGTTTCACATCATTTGTGCATGCTGCATGCTGGATATGTGGTTGTTAATGAGCTGTTGGGACACTGTTGCTCGTTCCTCTTGTAGCACCAATCGCAGTTTCGGAATCGTTACTGGCGATAAGTTACGTGCTGCCACGGGTCTACCTAGTACGTTCCGTACATGCTTGACGGGATTTAGATCCAGAGACCTTGCCGACCAATCCATGTGTTCAATATCTTCACTCTCCAACAGCTCTTCGACAGTAACTGTGCGATGAGGTGGAGCGTTGTCGTCCATGAAGAGGAACTGAGGACCCATAGCCCTTGTGAAAAGACGCATGTAAGGAAGAAGAACCTCGTTACAATAGCAGTCCCAGGTGACGAACCTCCTTGGGAGATATGAAGGTCGGTCCGGCTACCAAGCATTATGTCTGCTCGAACGAGAACTCCGCGACCTCCAAAACAGTCCCTTTTGATGATGTTGAAGGGGTTATTGCGTGTTCCCCGCTCTGTCCAGATGTGTATGTGTCTAGAATCGCAACTCAGACTAAATCTGCTCTCATCTGTAAAGAGTACTCGTCCCCATTCATTGTCTCTCCAATTCCGGTGTTCCCGGCACCACAGAGAACGCCTTCTCCGATGGGCAGGCGTTAGAGGTACACACCGTACAGGGCGTCGTGCAAACAGACCACCACCGTGCAGTCTTCTGGCCACGGTAAAACGCGATATCGGTCGTCCAGTCGCCTGTGTCGTGTGTCTAGCGATTTCTCCCGCTGTCTGCCGCCTGTTTCTTCTGGCCTGTAAGGCAATATACCGGTCATCTGCGGGTGTGGTTCCTCGTGGACGACCACTACTAAACCCCCGGATAGCTGTTCCTGTAGTTTGAAATTGTCTCCAAAGTCGTGAAACGATGCTGTGAGCAATTCCGAACTCTGCAGCCACACTTGTCACACTGCGGCCTTCCTCCAACTTCCCAATGATTCGACCTCGGGTAAAAGCATCCAGATGTCGTCTAACAGATTGATTATTCGCCATTTCTCGCTGAGGCAGCAACTCGGTGTGATTTTAACTGCTATACGGCGTGCAATCTCTTTGCCAGAAATACTGATCTTACACCGACAACATGTTTTATACTACTCAGACACTCCCCCATTACGTCTACCTGCATATCTGCGCATGTGCTACCGTACATCACCTTACTTAATCTCCTGATTGGTCTTTCTGTCCGCTCTGCCTCTTCGTTCAGCTGATATGCTAATTTTTCGACTTCGTCCTTAATTTTTGCACACCAGTGTATTTGTTGCGTGCGTACGGGTTCGTAATGGATTGAATGCACAAGTCAATAAAAAGTTAATAAAATTTATTCATTTCACAAGAAATAAAACAAAATGCTTAAATATTTCCTCAGAGATATTCGTGCAATATCACAATATCTCACAGCAGTTATATTTTGAACTACTGAAACACTGAATACAACTCAGTTCAAAATACAGATAAAGTCAATTCGATCTCACAGCGAATTCGCTACAATCAGTAACAGCACTAAGTAAAAATTACTTTTCGCTTAAAACAACAACAACTGAACTGAGTTGTTTTAATTCGACTTTTATAAGCTTTTTAATCAAGCGCGAGAATATTCTCGTAAAATCTATTTTCTCGATTTTTCGGATAGCAACAGAGTACAATTGCGAGATATTTATTTATTAAATGCTAAATGCACGCGCTCTTGTATTTCTACTTTTCCGCTGTAGCTTTCTCTTCAAATAAGTCTCGTGCTGCATTGCACGGGGAAATAAACCAATTTTAATTACAGTTCTACTAAAAATAGATAAATAAATGTAAAATCCGCAACAATATTTTAATAGCATACTTTTCTTTTCACAGGATCACAAGATGATCGAAATACTTTAAGAACTACTGCTTTCAGTCAACTAGTAACCATACCGACTACAAAAAATATTCATTCTTCTGTTACTGTCAAGAGTGAATCACGTAATCACGTATTTTGATATACATAATAATTCAGTTTCTTACTCAATACACATTGTTATTGTCCTGAATGAACTTGAGATCATCTATGATATCCTTTTTTCCACATTTTTTTTCTGGTTTCTTGTAGATAAAATACCCATTTCAGAACATATTTTAATGGCATACTTTTCTATTTACAGAATCAGATGTTCAAAATAAATTAACGGCTCCTTCTTTTAGTCAGCTAGTAACCACATCACCTGCAAAAAACGTTTATTCTTATCCAGTGACGGCTCGTAATAAGGACTGTGGAACTGCAACACCCCCTGTTTCCACTTATTATTATTTTTAATATTTAATATAATGAGTCCTTTTTTCTTTGATTCTTTCTTTATACTTCTACAATATATAATCCTTAAACTTAATGTCAGTAGCCATCCTCCAGTTTATGAAAAAGGTACGAAAGTTTTTGTATGGAACTGCGCTTCACAAGGCTGTTGTGCGCAAGCGCGCACAGAAAGCAGCACTCGAGCCAGAGAGATAAAACAGCACTGTCGCTCTTTCAGTGCAGAAATTCTGGAAACGTGATTATTTCTTACTCCGCGCGTGTGGTATTTGGCTGTTCTGCGCATGCGCTCTTAGGAAGGAGCGTACGAGGCTGAGAGGCAGAGCGTACTGTCGCGTTTGCAGTGCCTAATCTGGAGTGTCGTTGGGAGCTGGTTCTTTTTTTTTTACTCCGCGTGTGCTGTGTTTAAAAATCATACACCATATTCTTGGTTAGATTATTTTTCAGCTATCTATTTGATTCATTTTTTTTTCGGTTCTTTTATTTTACAGAAAACTTTAACCATGTCCTTGCATCCTCAAGTAATAAATTCTGTGACTGTAAGTGAACTTCAAGAGCTTTCGCTTTCATGCGCTTGCAATGCTTTCAATATAGAAAAATTTCCTCAAGGAGAAAATTATTGATCTCTTCGCGCAAATTAAAACAATAAGAATGGATTTCATTTTTAAATGAACAGGTAAAGCTTGAACAGTAACAATTTAAGTTAAAGTAATTAAGAAATGTTTAATTTTTCTTTTGTAAAATTTCATGGAAGTTTCAAAATAAATTTCGTTTTTATACATGTTTGTTTCCCTTTATACAGGTTTAAATTAAAGATTAAATTTTTTTGGAACAGCACCCTCACTAATTTTAGGTACGAGCCGCCACTGTTCTTATCTTACTGAAAAGACTGAACTACGTAATCACGTATTTCTAAATATACAATTCAGTTTCTTACTCAATACACATTGTTATTGTCGTGAATGAACTTGACATCACCTACGAAATACTTTTTTTAGAATTTTAATACCTTCTGATGCCTTGTAGACAAAATCAGAATATATCTTAATAACATACTTTTCTTTTTACAGGATCAGATGATGATAGAAATATTTTAAGAGCTTCTTCTTTCAGTCAGCGAATAACCACACCACCTACAAAAACCACTCATTCTTCTGTTACTGTCAAGAGTGAATCAAGTAATCACGTATTTCCATATGTATAATAATTCAGTTTCTTACTCAATATACATTATTATTGTAGTGAATGACTATGAGATCATCTATGATATTCATTTTTCAACATTTTAATGCTTTCCGATGACTTGTAGATAAAATACCCATTTTAGAGTAAATTTTAATGGCATACCTTTCTTTTTACAGAATCAAAAGATGTTCAAAATACTTCATGGACTCCTTTTTTCAGTCAGCGAATAACGACATCCCCTATAAAACACATTGTTTCTTCTGTTACTGTCAAGAATAAACCACGTAATCACGTATTTCGATATATATATATGATAATTCAGTTTCTTACTCTATACACATTGTTATTGTCGTAAATGAATTTGAGATCATCCATGATATACTTTTTTTCAATATTTTAATGCTTTCTGATGTCTTGTTGATAAAATACCCATTTAAGAATATATTTTAATAGCATACTTTTCTTTTCACAGAATCAGAAGGTGTTGGAAATATCTTAAGAATTCCTTCCTTTAATCAGCTAGCAACCCCACCGCCTGCAAAAAACATTCTTCCTTTTGTTACTGTCAAAAGTAAACCACGTAATCACATATTTCGATATATATATATATATATATGAAAATTCAGTTTCTTACTCAATACACATTGTTATTGCCGTAAATGAGATCTATGATATACTTTTTTTCAATATTTTAATGCTTTCTGATATCTTGTAGACAAAATACCCATTTTAGAATATGTTTTAATATCATACCTTTTTTTACAGAATCAGAAGATATTCAAAATACTTCAAGCGCTTCTTCTTGTAGTCAGCCTATAATCACATCGCCTACAAGAAACATTCATTCTTCTGTTCCTGTCAACATTGAATCACAGAATCCAGGGCGAAGAAATTCTGTCATTGGAGAGATCAAGATTCTTCCCAATTCGCGAATTGATGAATGCATCCGGAAAACCGGTGGTACATGTAGACTGAGTCAGCCTGAACTAGAAAATTTTCTTAACCATGTCAAGGGAAAGAAAAACATTTTTAGAATTCTGAAAATATATACGGAAATACATAAGATAAGTGAGAAAGCACTCAGGCAACAATTAAATGAAATCGTGCCATTATATCATGTTTCAAGATTACCAGAAACAAAGGAAGACAAGACATTAATAAAATGGTTGGGGAATTTGGTAGAAAGACTGAACAAAAAACTTCCGGAACAGAACAGGAAGAAAACAGGGCCAGAAAAATCTCGCAAAGGAAAACCAAAAGGCAGTATATTCAGAAACATACACATACATACATAAGGGCTGCATGAAAGAGAACAGGAGGTGCTCAGCAAATGAGCAATTAAAACGTAGCAGCATAGTAAGCATCTTTTTCATCTGAAACACTTCATAAATTATATTTTTCTGAAGGAAACTACTGTTTCGACATTTTATCATTTTTATAGAGACTGTTTATAGAGGCTCGGTGATCAAAAGCATCATCTCGGTGATCTCTCACCAAGCAGCAGAAAGAAATGTCAGCACAGACCGAAATACACGTTTGTGTTTAGAGCACGATATTTGGTTTGTGTTCGGAAAATGTTGGCTAGACCTCACAGGTCTATCCTCGAGGATACTGAGAGAAAAATGGCGGAGCATTTTGCAAACCTTGCTAATAAACTAAGCCATGAGACAACGGCAGCGGCGAACGAATGCTTAGCCTTCTACAGAATTATAATTGAGTCATCTAAATAACAAAGACTTTCAGAATGTCAAAAAGAACCCAAGAACATCTTTGTGAGAGTTACTCACTATAGCCGTTATACTTTGATGAATTACTTTTACTATATCACTTCCTCATGTACTGTGAATACTAGCCCTGACAGCTTATTTTTATAATTCTCTAGCTTGCCTTCTAAATTACGTTTTGCTCAAATCAACCGATGGTTCTTCCTCTGATTGCCCCTTCTGAGGCGAAATTACTTTTTTCTGACTTGGAAACCATACTGACGTGTTTTCAGAAGTCATCAATCACCAAATTTGACTTATGTTTCTTGATTGACATCTAGTGAGCTACAATGGGACTTCAGAAACGGTCAGTCTTGAAAACCACTCACACGAGTGAGTAAGACGTTCAATAGAAAAAGGTGGTTACTGTAGGTAACCACCGCCCCTCAAAGTGTTAAGCGCGGCTTCCTATCTTTGGCCTGGAGAATGTTAACGGCAGGCTGAGTTGTATGTTAGATTTGATCGATTGGACTCTTAGATGTTCTTCTGTCATGTATGATATTGTATCTGTGGGCAAAACCAGGGGCTAAGATGCTAACAATGAAGATGTGGATATGTTGATAGAATATCGTAAAAATTAGCTCAACGAGAAAGAGCGACAACAACTTTTAAAGCAGCAACAAAACGCGATTGTGGCTGAAGAGGGAAGAAAGAAAAATGATTGCTGTTCTCTAATCTGAAACATTTATACAAAAATGGATAAGACGCAAGGTTTTCACATAGCGATATTACTCTGATAAAGCAGTAGCAAGTTATAGCATAAGCTTCAATGATAGTGTCATGTCACACTTCAGAACCAAATTAAAACGTAGGTAACAAAAAATCACATTGTACACATTTCGTGCGAAACGGAAGCTTATTAAGTCTGAAGCTTGAAGGCACAAAGATAAAAGAAGATGCCCCTAACGACAGTTGCTGCAATTTTTATGAAAGATCGCCAAACGATAGCGTCTTCCTCTTTAGTTTTCATGTATGGAGTCTACTCTCCTTTGTACAGATATAATAACATTAAACAATTAACATTTTAAATTAACAATTAACATTTTTAAAAGTTTACTCTTATTGTTTTGAGTTCAAGCAAAATTTGAAATCCATATTTAATGGAAAACAAATTTCCGACTTCAGTTTTCAAAAATGTGTCTACATTTGTTATAAAGATATGTAATGTAATGTAATATAGGAGTGTGCTGCAAATTACAAAGATATGTTTGAAATTTATTAAATAAAGCATGTAATTAAAAGTCTTCAATTTTAAGGTTCATTTTGTTAGAATAATTTGGGCCTAAAGACGTTAAAACAGCTTAACAATAGTAGTTCAACTCGTGTGCAAAACTTGGCAAATGGTCTGTTTGTATGAACGTTTTCGCGGAGTTTTCCATAGGTAACTAAATTCCAGACAGTTTCTCTTAAAACATTTTCCATGAAGGCACCTTTTTCCTTAAGCAGATAATCCTTACATATTTTTCTGTAATCGAAATAAGCAAAAAACGCAATATAATTTGACCAAAGAATACTTGAGTAAAGGTTCCAGTTCTTTAATGTTTTCTAGAATCTGTTTAAATCAGTTTAAAACAAAGCTAAAGCAAGGGAGAGGGGGATTTCGAACTATAAATAAACTAACACTAAACCAAGAATGCTAAGTGAACTTTGGATAAACATATTCTCAACACTAATGATCTTTAAACTGTATTCCGCGGAACTCTTAGGCTCATGCAACTCGTCAGGTGTTTCGCGAGTCAAAATCAAAATTTAAAGGAATAGTTTGAAGACTCTATTTACTGCAAAAATAAGCATTCCGAAAAATAATGTTTTTTAACTTTTTTTATTATTGTTACCTAAAATAATATGAAATAAAATGAAAAATCAGCTTTCATGAGTAAAAGTACGATTAACTAATGATTGTTTTAAAGTTTTCATAAAAAATGTACGAAACACTGATATATTTTCAATGCATTTAACCCGCAGTATTACTATCAATGGATTAAAGTGGTTACTCTTTTAAGTAAATATTTACCTGATATTCCGAAGCACTAAATGGAACACCATTTTACTCTCTTTTCAGAACATAAGCCATTTTAATGCAGTTAAATTTTTGCAAGAATTTTATGCGCTTCCTGCGAGGATAGACTATTTTCCATCTTTTGCGGTAGTCATCTTAAAGATCATAATAAATATTAATTTTCTCAAAATTCTTATAAGAGAAATTAATTTAACTTTTAGTACTATGTTTTAGCTTATGTCTGTACAATATTTCTGTGAATTTCAAATACAAATGACTTTTGCAGACGATAAGAAATTAAAGATCTCAAATTACGAATAAACGAAACTGAGTTATGGGTCTTTGGAATGGCAACAACAGAATGATATTCGAAAAGACTTTAGTGTAAAATGTACGAGTAGAATGTTTAAGACGAAGTAACTTGTATTTTTGCACTGTTTCAAAAGTTAAACAAAATTATTAAAATTTTCAAGATGGATTTCTTTAGCTTTTAAGATCCTAGATTTTATTTCAAGTACGGATGCCAGCTAAAGTTTAATGTAGCGCGGGAAGAATCACATTTAAGATGACATATGGAATAGAGGAAGAAGTTAACTGTACTCATTGAAATGTTGCTGTGACATGTGAAAGAATTTGAAAGAAAACATATCGAGGCCGAATTCGGTATTTAAAATATTCGAGAGAGAAACGGTAGGTAAAATGTTTCCCTATGCAAGAGAGACATGTCATTACGGAGCATGCATAAGCAAGCAATGAAGCTGCTTTATGACAGTGCACTGATTAGCAGTCAGTATCACAATACATGATTTCATTTTCCTGTTTACCGTATTCGTTGGCACAATATTCTTTCCAAAAGAGACAAGATTATAAAAGTAATTAAAAAAATCTGAAAGATTTCAAATTTTAAATTACGTCCAAAGGCGCGTTTTTTTAACGTTTCGTGTGCTATCTTTTTTCATTAAATATCATGTACTACGTACTCAAACCATAAAATTCAGTTCAAAATCAATATCGCAAAATCATTTTAAAATGAACATATCTTTAGAATTTCCGTAAGTCTCGTGCGCTGGAGATAAAAATGTTTTTTTTTTCGTACAGTGTTGCCATTGCTCGCTTTGAAATCATTTAGTTTGTTAATCAGAAATTCGTTGAAATGTTACAAAACATATAATCGATAATAAAGCAAATTTCAAATTCAAAATTAGGGCTTCCAGATGCCCATATTAGCAGTAGGATTACGTCATTCAAAATTCGATGGCTCTAGGTTTTATCACAATGCGAGAAACATGCATACATTTATGCAGATTTTTCATTTTTTTTAAATTTAATGCAGAGCGATAACATTTAGTGGCAACAGTTTGAAAAGTGATACGCCGTTTTTGTGTTTCCGACGCAAAATCGCAAAACGAAAGTAACAGTCCTTCGGGACTAAATCCCTTTGGACTAATAAAAGTAAATTCATTCGATTTTGTTCTCAATTGTACGAAAATGAAGCATCAAACTTGTCACTGCAAGTTTGAATATTGCATGTATTTGTCAATATTTAAACCCTTCTTGATTGCCTTTTTTGCTTTTCTACATTATTGTAGTATTGAGTATTGCTTATTTATTATTATTTGTAAAATTGGACAACCGGAAGTGGCACTTCTGCTGAAACCCGTAACTGTCCTTTAAATGGACAACTAGAATCACTACTTTATTTAAGGCTCATAACAGGTTTTAATGAAAAATTATAAAACTACGTTAAAACACAATTCAAAGTTTTCAGTTTCAGTATTTAAGACTTTTATACCGATTGGAACGACATATTGGATTTTAGCTAAAATTGATAAACTGGAAGTGATGCTTTATACGAAGCTCGGAACAGACACACATATATATATATATGTATATATATATATATATATATGATGAGATAACCCAAACTTCTGAGATTTAGTTTCTAAAATCGGTATGTGGTTGAGAACAATTGCATACACATTTCCAATTACGAAAATGCTTTAAAAAATATTCATGTTTCATTAATTCAAACATTCCAAAATTAGGAAAATTCTAAGAATTTATGAGGAATAGGCTTCTTTATACGAGAATGAGTTACGCACAAATACCTCATTTTCACAAAATTATTAAGTTCTTGAGTAAAAACAGTTATTAACAAGTAATACACCCAAAAAAATATGAGAGATGCATAATAGATTTATTTTCTTTTTTCTCACACTATTAGGCACATTCGAAATAAAAAAATAAAAGGACATTAATCATTTTGAATTTATTCTCATTTAGAATAAGAAAGAATAAACATCCTATCAAAAAATTCATTTCCTGTCAGAAAGTTAATAATAATAAATTTTTTTCATCCTGTACTGGAGACAGATGAGTGAACAGTCTGGCTCCAAGAATTATAAACAACGCCTGCAACGTTTGTTTTCACAAGCAATCATTTACGTTAATACAGCGCTACATAATTCTTTGCGCACGAGTTGAATCAGAATGATATAACATTTTCTTATTGAGAAACGCTTTCAAATGGGAAAGTCAATAATGTTGTTCGATAACAACTATTATTTCAGGATATTTCCTGTAAACTGCTTTTAATTCTCAAAACTTATCGTTTTGAATAAGACTTGTGTTTGAGCATTCTCTTTAATGCTGTCCACTGATACTTGCATCGTAATATTAAATATCCCAGTTTAGCAATTCTTTGAGCCATAATATAATATCATAATTTAATATGATTAAATAATTAATTATCAAAAACACAATATTAATATTTTTGTCCGCAATTGGATACTTATTATGCCGATAAAATGTTCATGCTGATTCGGCTATCAAATCCCTTAATCATCATTGACCTCCTTTAAAATATCATCGATCCCAAAGGGTGAATACCAACTCCGTTGGAAAAGCCTGTTTTAAATAAACGTTTCTATTAAAACTTCAGTAATTATCAGCTTGTACTTTACGAAATCAATCTCCGCTACGATGAGATTTAAGATAACTTAATGTACTAAAGTAAACTTTAAAGCAAATAAAATTTTAAAATAAGTAACGCTGAAAATTTGCAAAGTAGACTCTTAAAATAAGCTTGAAGAGACATTAGGTACTTTTAAAGCAGGAGACATGAAAAATAAGCAACGCCTTCGCCGGGAATCGAACCAAAGACCTCTCAATTACGCGTCGAGTGTGCTGACCACTACACCACGAATGCATGCAAAAGAGGCGGGAGAAAATACCTTGTATACTCTCTCTTTTAAAGGGAGACTGGGGTTTGGGGGACCCAATCGCCAAATCCGGTGGGAGAGAATCATGAGCCACCACCTTTTTAGTTCCGGCGCCAGTAGAGAGACATTAGGTATTTTTGAAGCAGGAGACATGAAAAATGAGAAGCGCCTTACTCGTCGAGCGTGCTGACCACTACACCACGAAGGCATGCGAAGAAGGCGGGAGGAAATACCTTATAAGCTTTGACTCAGGCATCGTTAGCAAAAGACTAACATAATAAGGTGATGGAGTGATCAGCATAAAATATTGTTACGGATTTCATATTTATTTAGAATTGTAATTAAAATTGCTTTATTTTCCTGTGCAACGCAGACGATTTTTGAAGAGAAAGCTACGTCGGAAAAATAAAAATAAAAGAACGCGTGCATTTAATGTTTAAAAAATATCTCGTAATTACTGCTGCCATCCAGAAAAATCGAGATTGTTCTAGTGATAATTAAACAGCTTATAAAAGCCGAATTGAAACACCTCATCTCAGTTGTTGTTGTTGTAGTTGTAGCTGTTTAAAGCGAACTGCTGTTTGTTTAATTAATCCTGTAGCGATTTCGCTGTGAGATAGAATTAGTTTATCTGTTTTGAATTGAGTTCTGCTAAACGTTTGAGATATTGTGATATTGTGCGAATATCTCTGAAGAAATATTTCAGCATTTTGATTTATTTCTTGTGGAAAGAATAAACATTGTTAACTTTTTAACGACTTGTGCATTCAATTCATAACGAACCCGTACGCACGCAACAAGTTTGTAGCATTCATTATTTTAATTAACCAAATTATTTTTAGTTTGAACTTTCCTATCGAATTCTCAAAGTTTCAGTTGCTGCCCGAATTTAGCGCGAGTGAGATATTTATGCAAATCGTATATATCTGTTAGCAGTTAAAAGGCAGCAGTTAACGAGGGGAAAAACAGTGCCTTGGATTTATCGCCGTAAGGCTGTGCGCGCCAAGATTTCCTCTGTCTACTGAAAGTTCGCCTTTATAGGCATTTGCAATTACTAGTGTTTGCTAGTGAAATTCGCATTGTTGCATTTCACTAAGAGTAAGCTTCCCTCGCCGTCCTATTTAGAATTAAGTTAGGTATTGAATTTGTTAACACACTTTAGTTTAATATTATTTTAGTTCAGCCCAAGTAGTGGCTTACTCTCGATTTGAAGAGTTGTAAATATTTGAATTAAAGGGTCACTTTTAAACCCTCATTCCTGACTTTGTAGTTTTTCAACACTAAGGACATAGCCTAGATCTGCTCACTGTCCTCCACATAAGGTTTCACAGTTTATGCTCACGAAAAGAGTCAAGAGATTGAAGGAGAAACCTTACAATGGCGCCCGAACAACTAAAAGGATGGAAGGAAGTTGGAATATGCCTACTACATCCCAAAATCCAGCTGCAATGCCTGATGGATTTGGATTCATAGTGGAAACCATCAGAGCAGCCATGAAGCCGGCAGTAGTTTTTGATGCCAGAGGACCTGTGAACACATTCCTGGAAAAGTTAGAAGCGCATTTTTTGCTGTATCCAGTTCCGGAACATCAGAAGGTCATATTAGCGACAGGAGCATTGAGGGGCCAAGCAGCGACCTGGTATAAGTGCATCGGAAAATGTCTGCTGGGAGAACCAGGAACGCCGACTTACACGTACGAGAATTTTAAACTAGCAATTTTGAGAGCGTTTCCTGTGGTTAAAGACCGTGCGAAACTCGAAGCTGAGTTGTTTAGCAAGTATCAACAGCGGGTGGATGAACTATCGGAATTTATTTTGAGAAAAATACAAGTCTTTAAATTATTGTATGGCACGAGGCCGGACCCGGAGATTATCCAGATAATCCTGCCCAGATTGTTACCATCGATACAAGATTTCATGGAGCTAAGAAATCCCGTAACGCTGGACAAGCTGTTTGAACTCGCCGTACAATTCGAGAGCCGGCGAGCGGCCGAAAATCAACGGAGACAATCGTATGAACAGCGGCTGCAGGGGAACCAGAATGCCGAAGGAAGAAACAGACGATGGCCGAGAACTACTGGTACCAGTCAAAATGCGAGCGGTCAACCGCGCCAAGTACAGCGCCAACAAAATAATTCCAACTACGGAAGAAAATCATTCTCCCCAGGCAGAAGCCAGCAACAGAAGAAAACACCCGCAAAGCATTTAAACTACTAAGGAATATTGCGGGGAAGGGGGTGCAATGTTCCGAGGAGAAGAAAAATCCCTCTGAAGTACAGCTAAATACGGTCATGGTGAGAAACATTGAATTACCGAGACTGCAGTTACTAATTAACAACGTACCCGCTACAGCTCTGTTGGATACCGGCGCTCAAGGAAGCTGTTTGGCAGAAGAATTTTTTAAGAAGCACTTTCGTAGATATCGTCTGCATAGCGTGGAAGGAATGAAGGTGGTAGCAGCCCAAGGAAAAACGTGTCAATGCATGGGAAAAATCGAGCTGTACATCAAAATCGGCGAAGAACAAAAAAAAATTATGTTTCTTGTAGTGAAGAACCTCCAAGCATCGGTTATTTTAGGAACAGATTTCTTTGCAGCTGTGGATGCGAAAATCGATTTTGAAAACTCCACCTTGCAAGTAACCATGGACCCAGTTAAAAAGAAATCAACACCTCCCCCTGAAGTGGATTTAAGCCATCTAACGCCCGAAGAACAGGACAAGTTTCGGGAGTTGGTAAGTAATTTCGCTGATTTATTTGATGATATTCCAGGATTCACCCAGATCGTAGCACACGAAATTAAATTAACTACGGATGAACCTATACGTCAGCGTCCTTACAAGTACGACAAAGTTAAGGAGGAAATAATAAAATACCATATTGATGAAATGTTAAGAAACAAAATAATAACTCCTATTTCTAGTGCATATGCGAGTCCGGTTGTTTTATGTAAGAAAAATAATGATTTGCCGTTAACTGATCCATTAAGGTACAGGTTCGCTATTGACTACAGAAAGCTTAATAGTATAACAAAATTTCCAACTTACCCACTTCCGGTAATTGATGAAATTCTAAGAAGTATTAAATCGACAAAATACATAACCACCCTAGATTTGACATCCGGATATTTTCAGATAAGCATAAAGCCGGAAGATGTTCACAAAACAGCATTCATAACAAAATACGGTACATATGGCTTTTTGCGTATGCCTTTTGGATTGTCGGGAGCCCCGGCCACGTTTCAGAGGTGCATGGACAAAATTTTAAGGCCGGTAATAGGAAAAAGTACATTTATTTATCTTGACGATATAATTGTTACTTCAGAATCGCTGGAAGAACATATTAAAGACCTTCGAGAAGTCTTTACTCTTTTGAAAGATGCAGGACTTAAAGTGAACATTAAGAAATGTAAATTCGCGGCAAAAGAACTCAAATATTTAGGGTACAAAATTTCTCAAAGGGGGATCGAAACAGATAAATCTAAAGTTATAGCAGTGAAAAATTACCCAATTCCGAATACAGCCAAAAAGTTAGCGACTTTCTTGGGTATGTGCTCATATTATAGAATTTTTATTAAAAATTTCGCAGAAATTGCTGAACCATTGTTAAAGTTGAGAAGGAAAAGAGTTCGTTTTGCGTGGTCTTCAGAAGCAAACGCCGCGTTTGAGAAGTTAAAAGAATCTTTAATTAATGCACCGGTTCTAAAGTTCCCAGAGAAAGACAAGGGTCTAGAAATTTATGCAGACGCATCAGATTACGCAATCGGAGCCGTGTTAACACAAAATAGAAAAGCGATTGCCTTTTTTAGTCGTACATTGAATGATACGCAAAGAAATTATTCGGCAACGGAGCGTGAAACTTTAGCAGTGCTCGCAGCTGTTCAAAAATTTTGTGTATATTTTGGGAGTTCTCCCGTAACAGTATATTCAGATCATGCGGCAGTTACCAGATTATTTTCAGGAAAGAATCTTTCGCCACGCTTAATTCGGTGGACCCTAAAGTTGCAAGAATTTAATCTCATTATCAAACACACACCGGGAAAAGACAATGTAGTGGCCGACGCATTATCTAGAATAAAGTTAGACGAGAACGGCGAGAAAGTAAAAATAGCGATGCTTCAGGCAAAGGTCATTGACTCTCGAGAGACTGTAATAGAAGAAATTGCTAGGGATCCCGAATTCGGAAATATTTATAATTATTTAAAAGACCCAGATAACTTCCAGCATATAGACATTAATGCAATACGAAGCAGAGCACAGAACTATGAAATCATTGATGGTCTCTTATTTTATACTAAAGTTACGAATCAAAATAGTGAATACAGACCAGTCATCCCGGCCAAATTAATTTTAAGTATCTTGCAAGAGCTCCACGATTCGCCTGTCTCGGGCCATTTTGGAATTAGAAAAACAATACAACGCGTACGCGAGGCGGTATATTTTCCGCAATTACAAAAGATAGTTAAAAATTACTGCCAGACTTGTCACACGTGTCAGATAAATAATGACGTAAATTTCCGCCCGGCCGGGTTATTAACTAGTATTGAGTCTAGGTTCCCCAATGAAATAATTGGTATTGACCTCTTAGGCCCCTACCCCAGGAGTCATGTAAATAAGGCACGATTTTTATTAGTCATTGTGGATCATTTCAGTAAATGGGTTGAGTTGATACCACTTAAGCGGGCTTCAGCAAAAGTCGTTGCAGATTCGTTTTTGAACAAATATATTTTAAGATATGGATGTCCAGCGAGGGTGATTAGCGATAATGGTCCCCAGTTTGTAAGCAGTACATTTAAAATGATGTGTGACAAGTTGGGCATTAAGCATATGAAAATGGTACCCTACCGCCCACAATCAAATATAGCGGAACGGGTAAATAAGAATATTGTAAAATTGATTAGAAATTATGTGCAAAAGCACCATTCTAACTGGGATGACTGCGTCGAAGAATTTGCATTCGCCCTCAGAACGGCTAAGCACGAGACAACGAAGAAATCCCCCGCCGAATTGTTTTTGGGCAGGAAGATAATGACCCCCTTAGATAAATTATTTTATGTGAAAGATAGAGCGCCGGAATTTCAAATGGGTGAAATAGAAAAAATGTTGAAGGAGGCAGAAAAGTGCTCCCGGGAAGCGCAAAAGAAACAAAAGATTTACTACGATTCAAAAAGAAGAACCGTAGAATATAAAGTGGGGGAGGAGGTGTTGAAACAAGCCCACGCACTTTCATGCGCAGCAAAAGATAAGGTCGCAAAATTTTGCCCAAGATGGCATGGTCCTTTTGAAATTACAAGAATAGTTGAATGCCGTGCATATTTAAAGAATGAGAAGGGCGAAGAGACTGTGGCAAATTTCGATCAAATTAAACATTATTATCGAAGAGCTAATAATAATATTTTGAAAGACATGTTGCAGGGTCCAGCCTCACAGAATTTTTCTAAGATTCAAGAGCCCCAACCAGGTCCCTCAAAAACAAGAGAACCCAGTTTGAAAAGGAGGTTACCAGAAGAGAGGAAGCCGCAGCCGAAGAAAAGACCACCCCAAAAAGAAAAAAGGACAAACGCTAAGCAACAGTCTCAGCAACCAAAGCGTCTAAGGAAGGAACGTCCAAATGAAAACACTATGAAAGCTCCACCACTACGGAGGGAACAGAACGGCGAGAAGCGAGCCGCCGAAGGTGCCAACCCACAACGAAGGAGCCTACGAGTGCAGGAGAAGGAACGAGCCAGTCTGGAGAGGGAGCAAAGACTTCAGCACAAACGGAAAGCGCCACCCACCATTCGTCCCAACAAGGTGTTTCTGGAGGAAAGAAGATCGACCAAACGAAAGGCAGCCCCAGAGTTTCAATCTAGGAGTAACAAGCAAAGAATAGCCCAAGCCACAGTATATCCAACCTTTCAGGAATGGACAAAAAAACGCCTAAAAGACTGGCAGAAAGATAAGTAGATTCTTTATTTTCTTTTAAAATTCACACAGTTATGTTTCTGATTTAAGTGCAAGTTGCAGATTTAAAAGGGAAGTTACCCGAGTCAAAAGCCGGTTGCCGAAAGCGTAAAGGACACGCTTGAAGGAACAACTTAATTATGCAGCGGAAGAAATTCGAGAGTTCAGTTGAAAAACTGTGAGACTTCGTGAAATGTTCTTTGTAATCCAGAACATGGGATTCATCGATTTTAGTCAAAAGACTCTCTGTAAATAGGAAATTGAATTGTGTTAATTAAAAGCAACTAGTACGTAAGTTGTATAGCAAAACTGTTGTATTATATTTTTCTATGTATAAATAATGAATGCATTTAATGTAAAACTGTTTTCTATGTAATGCATGATTTGTTGTAAGCCTTAAGCACTGGTTTTGTTTATATCGAATATTTTGGAAAAGCGTAAAGGATACGCAAGTTAAAATTAAAATGTAATGTAAAAGCGTAAAGCGCGCTAAATTAGAAAGTGAATATATAAGTGTTATTTAACGCAATGAGCATTTAAAGAAAATTTGAATTGAAGATTGAAAGAATGAATTATATGTATGAAATGCAATTGAAATGTTTGAATGTTGTACGTAGTGTTCTCTGGTTTCACACAAAAGTTTAAAGTTCATTTCATGTTAGAACCTCAGGGCATTTCAGATTTGTTTTAGGGGAAGTCTGAGGTCTTGAAAGTCGAAGAATTAACCCCAATAGAATTGAAGTCAGGTGGTAGTTGTGAACACTTGACAAAGTAAAACTGCGTGTTTTTCACAAACACCACATTTGGCCAGAGAACAAGGGGGAAGTTTTAAAAATGAATGAGTGTAAAATGAATGCGTTTGGCGAAAAGCGCTAATAGAAATTAAAAAACGCGAATACCTAAAGCGCGAATAAAAGTCATTACGGAAAGCATCAGAGGAAGGGAATGTTGTACTTTTCAGGTGAAATGTACTTATAACATGAAATTAAAATTTATTTCCTTCCAGATTGGAAGGAACCAGATAGTATCCAGCCAAATTCCTGATGGATCTTTTTGATGTGAAGACGGAAAAAGATATTCTATGTTAAAATATCTAAGACACAAACAGAGAGTTAAACTAAATTTAAAACTTACAATTGTAAAGGATGGCGAATAGGAAGGAAAATTTAGATTTAGAATTTAGCATCTTCACTAAAAGCCGATTTTAGGCTACTTAGTTTCAGACTACTAAATTCTGGGAGCAACTATGTAGCATTCATTATTTTAATTAACCAAATTATTTTTAGTTTGAACTTTCCTATCGAATTCTCAAAGTTTCAGTTGCTGCCCGAATTTAGCGCGAGTGAGATATTTATGCAAATCGCATATATCTGTTAGCAGTTAAAAGGCAGGAGTTAACGAGGGGAAAGACAGAGCCTTGGATTTATCGCCGTAAGGCTGTGCGCGCAAAGATTTCCTCTGTCTACTGAAAGTTCGCCTTCATAGGCAATTTGCAATTACCAGTGTTTGCTAGTGAAATTCGCATAATTGCATTTCACTAAGAGTTAAGCTTCCCTCGCCGTCCTATTTAGAATTAAGTTAGGTATTGAATTTGTTAACACACTTTAGTTTAATATTATTTTAGTTCAGCCCAAGTAGTGGCTTACTCTCGATTTGAAGAGTTGTAAATATTTGAATTAAAGGGTCACTTTTAAACCCTCATTCCTGACTTTGTAGTTTTTCAACACTAAGGACATAGCCTAGATCTGCTCACTGTCCTCCACATAAGGTTTCACAGTTTATGCTCACGAAAAGAGTCAAGAGATTGAAGGAGAAACCTTACAAGTTTTCTTATTAAGTTACCTTGCTAATTAATTTTACATGCTTAAGAATCAATGAAAAACATTAATTTGTTAAGTAGCACATAGCATGTGACCATCTTAGAGAGAGCACACGCATTCAAATTATCGCTGGAAAGGAATTATGGTATCCTATAAGGAATAATTTCTTCTTATTCTGCGCCATAACAAAAGAGCACTTACTGAACTGATAAAGACATGACACTTTTTAACTGATAAGGAATATGATACGGAGAAGAACCACTCAGCAGTAACAGGAAATGCAAAGATAATATTAGGAAGTTGAGCATTCATGTTTCCTCCATTCTCAGGCTTGGTTTACAAGGATTTAGAGAAATTTAAGTGATTTTACAGAAGCTAAAAGGTGTGCCCTCGCTCAAACCGTTACATCCATTTATGAGGTCCTGGCGTATACTGCAATCATGTACCAGTTGGAGGCGTATCGTGGAATTTTTATCCAATCAAAGGAGTCAAACGAAGAATTCATAACAGCGTGCATAACGGAGCTTCAGCCAGTATGTAATAGCCCTATAAAAAGAGTTATTCCTAATGCAGGTAACGGAATTCGAATGTATTTCGAGGATGAGAAAACAGTAAACACCGTTCTGAGTCGGAGAGAATTAGTAGTGTCAGGGCAAAGATATGACATGTGTCCTTTAGTAACACATCTGACTATACATACAGTTATTCCGAATACTGAGCACGATGTCGCAAAAGATCTTTCTGATAAGATGAAACACTCTCTAGGTCCAGTTCTGAAAATAAATGAATTGCCAGTGTCGAAGGAATATCTATCCGTAGGCAGTGGAAATTGGAGAGTTAGTATCGAAATTCCTGAATTCAAAGCCATAAAAGAGTTTCAAGATCGCAGAAAGTTCAAAAAGAAAAACGAATCGAACGAAAAGAGCATTGAATTCTTTTACACAGAAGATGGCCTGAAACTTTCTTTTTTTTGTCCCAAGTGCAATAAAGATGGGCATATTTCGCAACGTTGCAAAATGCTTTTTAAAAGAAAAATTAAACCGACTACTAATAAGCCATCTGTAAAGAACATACGCAGTAATACTTCTTTTCAGAAAGATGCTGTTGCTAGCACATCAACTGCTTCTACCAATAACATCCGAGGACAAACTTCCCGCGAAACCATTGAGCAACCAAGAGAAGCATGCAGTACTTCGATGGATAAACCAAGTAAAAGAAGTAAGTCAAATATTTTAATTTATAAATTTTCTCCGAATTTTATATACAGTTTCCCTAAACGTTCTTACACAGACTTTATTTTCTTAAGTCTTGGTCGTAGATGTGTATTTCCAGTTACAAAAATGTAAAAATGTTTTAAATATCGCATGTTATTTTGGCACTTTTACAAAAATCTAATGTATTAATGTCTTTTACAAAAATCTAATGTATACACCACATGATTTGCTTGTACGGAATATTAAGCTATACGCATTTTTTGCTGCAATTCCTTTAAACATATTTCCTCGAATTACATTAGAGATATATTTCTCATTCAAATAATTCAGTTCTCACTTCGCGATAAAGGGAAAATACATAAAAACTCAAAATATCTTTATTAAAAGTTGAAAAATATAAAAAGAAAAAAATCTGAAGGTTTTCAGATTTTATATTACGCCAAAAGGAGCTTTTTTTAAACATTCTGTGTGTTACGTTTATTTATTAAATATCATGTTCTTCGCCCTTAAATCGTAAAATTCATTTCAATAACAATATCACAAAAAATAATATTATTTTACACTAAAGCATGAACATGATTATCGCATGAAGGCTATGTTGTCCAAGCTTTTCTTATTTTTATTCGCAACAGGTCTCATACATAAACATATTAGACTGAAATATAATCCAAGTATAATTTATTCACGCAATCCGAGAAAAAGAATAAAGGCTGAACTAATCTAGTAAGCAAAAAATATCCGTTATATTCTGAATTATAAATATTTGTTCACATAAACATTTATCGCAAGGCCTGCCGGGAAAAAGATAACCTTCGATTCCAAACGCACGACCGCCAGAGATCGCATGATCATTTTATTTTCAACAATTTCAAAAGTGAATCGAAGCAAAATGCCAAAACGAAATTAATAGCCCGTCTGGGCAAATTGCCGCTTTGGGCTAACGGAAAAACAAGCAATTAGAGCAAGAAGGTAGATTTTTTAGTGCATATAACTAAAATGCTTTTCGTCCCATTTGGCAAAAGACACTCAAGGTGCAGAAAGACTAAATTCACTATTCTGCTAAGTTTCAAATGCAAACAGATAAGGCTGCTATGATAAAAATATTAGACATAGCAACGCTTCAAGAACTTTTAAATTATTGTTAATTCTCCAGCTATTGCATGCAGATTAACTAAAGGCATAAAACCCTTAACCGGAAGATGAGAATAACATAATTCATTTTTAAAGCAAAAACTGCACAATTTACCAAAATTTAAGAATAAAAAAAAACTCAGCTCACTGAGCCGAGTAACAGAGTGGATATATTTGTATACTTTATATACTTTTGCTGCGGCCAATTGCAACCAAAATGGGAGGTGCACAACTACATGTTATAGCAGTCCCATATGGAAAATTTCAATGTTCTGAGGCTACTCGTTTTTGAGTTAAAAGAGATACATACATATGTAAGTACGTACAGACGCCACGAAAAAATCTCTTCTGAATCCGTTTTAAATCAGTCTTAGAATTCGTTTGGGGAAAAAGAGTCCTTTATTCTGTCCTGGCAAAAACATTGATTTCAAATTGGATTCGATAGCGGTCAAAATGGATATTTTCGTTGAAATATGGTACCCGGAATTTTTCGTGATTACAATACTTCTTTTACTTTGTACAAGGAAGAAAAAGAATAATTTTCTAAAAGTTACAAAATCTAACTTTGTATACTGCCTCCCGATTCCTATAGTTATATTTAGGAAAATTTTCCCTTCATTACCAAAAATAAAATACAAAACGTTGGAATCCTTACATTAAACATTGACAGGGATATTTGATATTATAATCGGAGATCATATTAAGGGGCACTACAGAAATTGAAGAGTGAAATATTTGCATGTGTAAATAACTAAAAATCAAGTAATAGTTAAATGAGAAAAGGTTTCTGATGTTTAGAGATTATTTGAAAAACATTTTTATGCAGATTATTGGGAACATTATTTACTGATCAATGTAATTTTTTTATTGAGATTTTATTAATACTGTTGCGTTCTACGGGTTCGTGGATTTGAGAGTATCCGATGAAGACACGATACAGAACAATAAAAAGCACAATTTATTTACAAGAATCACTATTTACAGCACAGTTCCAAAATTACCTTTAAAAGCGTCGAAAATCTACAATAAATACGCTGAAACGATCAGCAACACAGCTTCAGGCTGTAACTGTAAAGGTAGCTTCACGGCAACACTAAACTTATAATAAACACCGTGGAACAATCACCAATACACTGTCAAGCTATACTGTAAAGGTAGCTTCACGGCAAAGCACTATCTCGATCGCTTTCCGTTCACAAAACTCTCGCGTAGCTTAGCACTCACAGTAAACAGCTATTCTCACAATTAATCACAGTTAATCACACACTGCTCGCAACAACTGCTCTCAGAAACGCAAGGGTTTATATAGCGTTTCATTAGGTTCCACAGGTTTCGAGAAATATCTCGACAGGAAATTATTCTAGAAGCTTCCCGATTGGACCATGGGATATCGCCAATTTGGTCGCCAAATGGGCGATAAAGTCGCCAATCTGGCAACCCTACCATACACTATTTTATGGCAACCCTAATGCTATGCCGGAAAGCTTACATACAGGCGCAACCGCCGAATTTTTCGCAACAATACGTTCTCAGAGAATTCATTTTCTAGAGAACATTGAAAGGCGTCAGTATTGGCGAACAAGCAACTCGTATTATTTCCATTAATTGAAAATGTGCAATATTTTTAGTTTAATGAATTTTTTGTACGGTTACTAGATTATGATTCCAAAGTAGTAAATTTTATGAGAATATTTAATGACGTAATTTTAGACTGTGAAATCTTATAAATTACTTCAATGAAAATTCTTTATAAATTAAAGACACAAATAAATCACAAAAGAATATCATTGAATGGCATTTAACGTGAAAAATTCCCCCCCCCCAATTATTCTAATTTTCTTACTAACCGACCTCTCAATGCAAATTGAATATGACATCAAAAATCGCAAATTTCAAAATTAAACATCTCCGTCAATTTTTATTATAATGTCAAATTTTTATACTTTTTATAAGAAGTACAAAATTTCCTAGATACATATATATATAGTGTGTGTGTGTAAAAATATGTAAATCTGCTTTATAATTTAATTTAGCCTCTTAATTTCTTATTTTTAATTTGGGTATTTTCTCTATCTGTAAGATAAAAAAGATGTAAATCAGCTTTAAAATTTAATTTGGCAACAGACTTTTAATACCTCATTGTTAATTTGGCTATTTCCTCTCTGTATTCTGAAAGTAATAATAACTTTTCTGGGCTGCGCCATTTCTAGATTAATCTATGTCACATAGCTTGCGTAACGCTAATGACGTAGCTAATTCGGAACTTGAACTCAAATTTTTCAGAACTGAAAGCTTTGTAACCTAAACCAAAACCTTCCTCTTGGTATGCTTCCATACTGGATAATTGTGCATTGGTCTCTTCCTATCGCAATAGTATCAAAAATGTAAATTTTCTGGAAATAATCGCTATTAGAATGCCAAGTGAGTTTTTGTCACTAAATATCAATTGAAATAAATATGAATATTTATTATTACTCTGCTGCAAAGTTTCCTAGTCATTACGGATTCAATATTTTAGCACGCTACGCATTTAAAATTCTTTCTCTTTAATATGGATCTATGTTCCGTGCTACTTACTTGCTACGTCTTTTCTCTTTTTCATTTCATCATATTCATAAGAGAAAAATATATAAAGTAAATAACTAACTTTAATTCTTTATTTTAATTTGGGTACTTCCCCTTCCTGTCCCCAAAATAGTAAGTGTTTATAATATATCAATCTAAACTGCGTCATTTCAAAACAAATCCACTTTATAACTTCGTATATAACGCAGAAACGCAGATAACTTTTATCCGATCACTGAACGAGATTTTTACTTAGAACCTGAACTTTAACACTCCCCCACGCTTCTTCTGATGCATAGTCTTTTCCGGTTTGCTTCATTCTTACAACCTGACGCTGCGCGCTGCCTTCAAAAATATATTTTACAAGTCTGTCAGAATCGATGTAAAAGTTTTCTAAGAACAAGGAGCTATTGTGACATATAAGTTATATTGGATTAACTGAAAATGCGGGCCAACCATAAATAAAAGGGAAGTAATTGAATTCGGCCACATACGTAAGTTCCTGCTTCTTCATGCATCGATTTACGATGCCACCTTTTCTTCTAAGTTATTACAGCAAACGGACAGTGAATCATCTTCGGGAAAAGTCTCGTTTCACTGAAAATTTTGATGCAAGTCTCTGCCATGCTTGTTAATTTTATTTTCTGCGTACTTAATCAAATCCCCACTCGTGTCCGGCTCAGTGTTTAAGAAGGGGTGGAGGTATAATCACTTTTCTGTGTCGTTCTAGACTTAAATATACAACTTACCGCTGCTTTCAAAACTACAGATCATTCATTTAAGTTACGAGTAAAAAGGAAATCACCCAGCAGAATATATTGTTACTTTCTATTGGGATGTAGAGTAAGCCGAGTAATATTTGGAGTAATTGACGACACCCTTGATGAAGAAGCAAAACACAATTTATTCGCCAATATTGCATAGGAGAGTTCCAAAGACATGTTTACAATCATCGAAGAACTACGATAAACGAGATGAAGCAATCATCAGCACAGCCTTCAGGCTGTAACGGTAAAACTAAAAGTACAGTTCTAAACTAGTACAAAACTAGTACTAAAAAACTAGTAAAGTACAGCTTTAAACTAGGTCGATCGCTCTCAAGCTAATCTCTGAACTCAAGATACTCTACTGTACTATTCTACTAAATTCAAGATACTACTCTCTCCGCGTATACGCAGGGTATATATAGCTTTACACTACCTTCGAGAACATTCCCGAGAAAAACTGCAAAGAATGAGTTTTAGAATGTTCACTCTTCGTCCATGGCGTATCTCCAATTTTGTCGCCAAATGGACGATTTCGCGCCAAATCTGGCAACCCTGTATACAACTCTTGGATGTTTTCAGTGTTGTCAAAGAAGGGCCCTTCCAATTGTAACCCTAATTTTGGAAGCTGAAAATAACTGCAGCAGGTGGGTCAGATCTGCGTAGAAGTGAATTTTTGAAAACACACATATTAGTTGTTTATCCTAAAATTTCTGTGAGCTGCTGCATTGACGTGCATCAGAAACTAGTGGCCAACATGCTAAGTACCTGTGTTGGATTTAAGAGAATTCTCTATCATAGGCACTCCAAAATACAGGGTGTTTATAAAGTCCCGGACCCATTTTCATGTTTAATAACTCACAAAATAATAAAGATAGATTAAAATGAATAACATAAATGGTTAGATAGACTCAAAAGGTTTCATGACCCTTGTCAATGAACTTCCACGTTTGCCCCCTTCGTCGCACGGAGAATATCGAGTCAATATTGAATTTCACGCCAGGTACCGGCAAGCATGTCGGCATCCACAGAGGCTATCGCGGTTGTAATTCTGGCTGTTAGGTCATCCATGTTCGACACTCTCCACTTGTAAACGTTGTCCTTTACAAATCCCCAAAGGAAAAGTCCAGATCGGATGATCTGGATGGCCAAGAAGTTGGACCTCCTCGCCCAATCCATCTTCCTGTAAAATAGTCATTCAAAGAACTATGAACGATGGTACCCCAATGAGGTGGCGCAACATCTTGTTTCAAAAAGACATGTGGCTGAAGCTCTTCTAGTTGTGGAAATACGAAGTTTTCCAACATGTCTAAGTATACGACTGATGAGACCGTCTTTTCTGTAAAAAAGAAAGGCCCAATGACTCGGTCGTGCATTAGTCCACACCACACGTTAACCTTTGGGGAGTTCCTTTGTGCCTCACGGTATTCATGGGGGTTTTCAGATCCCCAGATGCAGAAAAATGCAATTAATAAGCAGACGATATTTAGAAACGTACAGATATTTAGACTGGAAAATAAAATTATCTGAAATTAAACACACGCGCAGACGATATTTACAAAAGTAAAGATATTAAAACCTGAAAAGAAAACTATATAAGTTATTCCATCAATAAATGCCATACGTTTGTTTATATTATCAGGACTGAGTGTTCTGTGCATACTTTTGACGAACATTGCCGTAACAATGTCCAAGTCCTGATCTCGAACAGGGAGCTGAATGCAGCTATGTTCTATGTCAGTGGTAGAATAACTGCACGTACGAAGGGTTTAAAATTACCCTTTTATTAAACCACTATTTACAGCCACTTCCCAACTCGGAAGGGATAACAGAAAATAATGACCGCACTTGGGTCTAAACTAAACAATCAAATAATTTTAAAAATAAAGTTGAGTAGAAAATTAAGTAGTCTTTGCTCAGATCTTTAAACGCGAGGTTGGCCTCTATTCTAAACTACCAATGGTGCGTAGCAAGATTTGGCTAATACTAACGCACTTAGATTACTTCAGTAAGTAATAGAGTAACAGCGCTAAGGCTTAGAATTTAAATACTAGCTAGTCAGGTGGACGTCGAACAGAGCCGAAGCGATCTGAGACTAAAAGCTCTCTCACACTGAGAAGTTCCTTGCTAACCTTTAAATACAAAACTTAGCTCCACTTCAAATTAGCATAAAGCTGAATCGCGTGCTCATTCTAACGGGAAGTTGAAATAAGAGTTCACAGGAAAGAGAAATTAACATAAAACTTTGTTAGTTTAAACTAAAACCTTACAATATCTTCATTATTTTATGAGTTATTAAATATCAAAATGGGTTCGGAACTTTACAAACACCCTGTGTAATCTTTCTGGACTAAAGCTCTTTTGGGCTAAAATAAACAAAAAGGAATTGAGGTAATGTAAAAAGGGGAAAATGTAACTTAGAAGACTTAACAGGACCTTTTTCTAACTCAAAACTGGCCATTTTTGCATGGCAAACACTTGATTTTGCATCATCCATAGCAAATTTGTTGTTCCACTCTTCATCCGAGTCTGCTGCCATTCGGGAAAGCATAAGATACTATTCTTTCCTATTTAATCTGTCTGTTACTAATAAACAAACTAAACTATTTCAAAGCAATAGATGCTGCTCTTAAAAATACTACTTGCACACCATGTTTGGCGCCACCATGTTTTTTGCACTATACGGTACACACCATGTTTGGCGAAATTAGGGAGGCAATAAAGTTTACATTCTCTATCAGTGGTTTTGGCAAGTTTTTGAGATAGGTTACTTTTTAACCCAAAGAGCGTTAGCCCAGAAGGGCTATTAATTTCGTTTTGGCATTTTGCGCTGCTCCACTATAATTGTCGGTATATTATCCCTCCTTATTAGCATGCCCTCGTGGTGTAGTTGTCAGTACGCTCGACGCGTATTCGAGGGGTCCGCGGTTCGAGCCCCGGTGAAGGTATTGCTCATTTTTTATGTCTCCTGCTTTCAAGAAATCCTAATGACTCTGCAGTGGCCCCCGAACTAAAAGTTGGTGGATGATGATTCTCCACCACCAGGATTTGGCGACTGGGTCCCCTAATTTCCAGTCGCCCTTTAAAAGGGGGAGTGTATAAGGTATTTCTCCCGCCTTCTTAGTATGCTTTCGTGGTGCAGTGGTCAGCATGCGCGGTGCATATTCGAGAGGTCTATTAATGGAGCCCTGTCGAGGGCATTGCTCATTTTACATGTCTCCTGCTTTAAAAAAATCCTAGACTTTAGAAATTCCCCCAACAAATTCTGTAGCTATAGTTACCACTACGCGTGTTGCCAGGCGTATCCTCGTAAAACGTGAGAGGCACAAGAATAAGTAAAATTGTTCTATTTTTCTGTGTAATGTAGCAAGAGGCAAATTTTAAGAGAAAGCTATGCCGGTAAAGTAAGAATACAGGGACAAATTCACTTAACATTTAGTAAATGTGTAATCTCGGTAATTTGGCGAGATATCGCCAAGCTGATAACAATTATGGTGACTTCATTTGTTGCGAATTGTGGCGAGAAATCGCGAAAAGACATGAATTTGGCAACAAAATAAGTCGATAAGACAGTTATCAGCTTCGCATTTGGCCGCCACATTTCGCGACATTTTGGTCCATGGATCACCATAATATGTACTGAAAAAAAATTGTAATTTTATGTCACCTGTAACCGTAATTCTACTCTCATATTGCTTTCGAGTAATTTCGAGAAGCAGAAAATACTAGAAATATATCGGTGGCCGGCTGAAAACCATTTTAGGCCGAAGTGAGAGCATCTGCTCTCAGTTGCTTAGGTATTGTTGTTGCGAGGTGTAGTTGCGCGTGAACTGAGATAAATGCAATTTAGCTTTCTCTTTAGATGAGCTTTCTATTGCGATGTATTTAACGTTCTTAATACACTGCTGGCCACCCAAATTGCAACACCAAGAAAGACAAGAGAATCACAACAAAATTTATTTAGTAGATAAAATGTTGACCAAGTATCAAATGATTATATTTATAGACTTCTGTGAAGTGTGGTTCCTTCCAGAATCAGTAGCCAGAGTAGGCGCCATTGTTGGAGATCACCGCTGCCACACGCCTCGGCATT
>KK119175.1:259819-272410 GCA_000611955.2 Stegodyphus mimosarum
TTGGATGTGTTCTTGAAGTATAGCAGACCAAGCAGTTCCACACGTTGCCAAAGTTGATCTGGTGTGGCAGCTTGGGATGTAATCTGGATCAATCGTTCAGCAACCATGGACCACATATTTTCTATCGGCGAAAGATCCAGAGAGCGAGCCGGCCAGGGAAGCAATTCAATCTGGCGATTGCCGAAGAACCCTTGGACAATGCGTGCCACGTATGGTCGCACATTATCCTGTTGAAATATGGCTGCGGGCGAGCCCTGAAGGTAAGGAAGGACAACTGCCTCCATCACCTCGGAGATGTAGAGCTGGCTGTTTAAAGTACCGGCAATGCCTACTAGAGGAGTGCGAGAGTGATATCCAATACCGCCCCATTCTATAATACCCGGTGCAAGACCAGTGTGGCGGTGCATAACGCAGCTGTTCAGCCTCTCTCTCCACGGTGTCTGCAAACTCGAATCCGACCATCGTGGTGTTGCAGACAGAAGCGTGACTCGTCAGTAAAGAAAATTTCATTCCATTCTGCCGTCCACATCCTTCTTTCATGGCACCATTGGCGGCGGTGACGTCTGTGGTTCTGCGTCAAGGGTAAACGAAGCAATGGACCTCTTGCGGACAGACTACTCTGCTGTAAACGGCGTCGAATGATACGCGCAGACACTGGATAATGCGTTACAGACTGAATGTGCTGTGTTATGGTTTGTGATGTGACTAAGCGATCCGTCACTGCCATGCGCACAATGTTCCTGTCATCACGTAAAGTGGTGCTCTGAGGTGGATGCGATCGAACACGTCGGTCCGTCGTACCCTCCTGCATCCAACGGTCACATATCCGCATTACAGTTGTCTGGTTTCGTGCAACATGACTACCGATTTCCCTGAAAGGTAATCCACACTCTCGGTAGGCCACTATCCTTCCTCTGTCGAACTCGGATACTTGATCAAACGATGATCGCTGTTTACTACGAGGCATAATTGATGTTTTTTTGAGAAAAACACAAGAAAAACACAATTGCCGAACTTGAAATCGTCGAAAACTCTAAGCCTTAAATAGCGCATTGAAGTGACGCCACAGGCGCGCGTGATGTGCGTCTGCGCTGAAATTCTAATCGTTTGCATATCTCATTTCTGCTAATGCATGTTGCAAATTTCATGTTATTTGCATGCTTCCTTCAGGGTGTTGCATTTACGGTGGCCAGCAGTGTAGTTTTAAGTTTAACTACTGATTATACTGTGTGATACTATGAACATTTGTACAAATGTTTCTGCGGAAAATTCCAGAGTTCTGAAATTTTCCTTTCATAAGAGTAGATTTTTATTAACCTATTTTCGGATTTGTGCATTCTTTCTATTACGAGCCCTGACGCACGCAACACCTTTTTGGTGGCAGACGTGGGAATGAATGCCAGCGACAAACGGGATAGAGGAGCAAATAACAGCTCTAGTGGCAGCCTTTGCTGCCTTAAAAGAAGAGGTGAAAGCCGGTCAAGAATCTGTCAAAAAAAGATAAAATCCGTTCAAAGAAAGATGCAAGCTGGTCAAGAACAGATAGAAGCTGATCAAGAAACTATGAAACCAGTCAATAAACCTTTTATAGAAGAGATGAAAGCTGTTCGAGAAAAGATTGAAGCAGGACAAGAGGAAATGAAAAGCGCAATTACCTGCATAATAGAAAACAAATTTGAGGCTATGGAAGCCAGAGTAGACAGTGTTCAAAATAAAGTTGTACACATTGAAAAAGAAGTTTCTTCTGTCAAACAACAAATAGAAGGGCAGAGTTTCTGCTGAGGAGCATGGAATTGGAAGAAGAGTTTCTACCATCCAACAACAAATTTATGAGAGGGTTTCTGCGGTCGCCAAAAAAGTTGATACCTTGAAGAAATTCGTAGCAACGGCAGGCAGCAATACTGATGGTTTTAAATTTTTACCCATGCCTACTCGTCCCTCTCTGAAGTTATCCACATATGATGGAACGAACTCCTGGCACGTATGTAAGACACAAATTTCTACAGTGTCGGAAGCGAATGAATGGGATTTCCAGACTAAGGCCTGTCATCTCGCCGCTTTTCTGAAAGCAGGCGCAGCGGATATCCTTCAAACTCTTCCAGAAAACCAGGTAGATTTCCAAGCTCTACCCGGAGCGTTGTATTTGCGATCCGGGGAGAAATGTCTAAAAGTCTACAGTAGGCTTCAATTAAAATCCCGTTTACAGAAGGCCAAGGAAACACTCCCAAGTGCTCGCCACGGATGTTGAAAGGTTGTCCCTTCCCGATGTTTCGGTGTCCCCAACAGACACAAGAGAAATTCCGTCCTTGTAATACTTCATCGACGGCATCCAGAATCCTGAAATACAGAAAGCTCTAAGAATGACGGATGTCAAGGACTTGTAAAAGAGCTATAGTGTACGCCATGAAATTCGAGATAGCCCAGCAAGGACCTCGTAAAGTCCGCCACCCAATCAGAGATGCTCAACTCCAGGAGCCAGTGGATTAAGAGGCTGCTCGTCTAGATGATTTAACGGGACAAGTCAATGCATTGAGAAAGAATAGGAGTAACAAGAAACCAGACGTAAAATGTTCGAACTGTGGTGACGAAGGCCCCATATGACGGAAATGCAGAACACCTCAGGGCACCTCGGCCTCTCCTATCAACTTCGACCTCGCCTATCAACAAGGAGAGAAAATAATTATTGGCCATCTCGCGGGCGGCGGTTTCCGGATAATGAAATTTGCAGTTTAAAGCGTTACATATTTCTGCAGTGAGTGGCGGCAGTAATAGACTTATCTTCACAGACACAATGGAGATCCTAGCAATACGACCGTCGATACAGGAGCCAATGCTACCATTCTTTGAAAAGATTTGACTCAACAATTGAAAGGTAAACTCATCTGGACGTCTCCCTGCGTTGCCCTCCAGACTGTGTCCGGTGATAAAGCGGACATTAATGAAAAATCAAATGTTAACATCACGTTTGGAAGTGTCGCCTACGATTATACGGCATATGTAGCAAATATTACAGATCTTTGCGTTTTCGCATTGGACTTACTTAGGAAATATAATTTTTTCCTGTACTTTAGAGGCCGAAGCCCTATTCGGAATTAATGATGAAGGATTTAAATGTGTCAGCTCAAGATCATATCACAATACCAGCGACAACAGAATTTTTACTTCTTGGATCCATTGTCGAAAATAGAAATTTTTGTTCCAGCGTCATGGAATATCGCCTGATTTGTAACAGCCCGAAGGGACTAGCAGCCTCAGCACTCGTCGACCTATCGAGTACCGTTATCCCGCTGAGAGTTGCCAACATAACTGACAAGGTGAGAGTTTTTAAGAAAGGTGAAGTCATTGCGACATGTACTCCAGTGGCCACTGTTAACAAAACAGTAACACTCCAGGAAAGCATTACATCGGCGTTACTGCAGAATGTACAATTAAATGAAGAAGAGAGGAATGCTGCCGAACGTGTGTGGCCACTTTTAATGTGGTTTATCCCGCTAGTCTTCTGAAGGGGTTTCAACTAGTTTGACACAACGTAGAATCGATACCGCAGTTCATTCACAAAGTAAGCAATATCCAAGATGTCTGTCGATTGCTAAACAAGAAGAGTTAGGAAAACTTCTCAAGGACATGAAAGAAAGCGATGTCATCGAGCCTCCAGCAAGTTCATGGACATCTCCCATAGTGCTGATCAGAAAGAAAGACGGTTAAACTAGATTTTGAATTGACTGCCGCCCGTTGAACGAAGTTACGAAGAAAGACTCTCTTCCTAGAATTGGCGATATTCTGGAACTTTTTCTGGAAGAACGTGGTTTTCAACACTTGATTTAAAGTGGATATTGGCAGGTAGATATACATCCTGATGACCGACAAAAGACGGCATTTACAAGGACGCATTATTACAAGACGGCATTTACTACTAGACAAGGATGTTGGAAGTTCAAGGTCATGCCGTTTGGACTATGTCATGTGCGGGCAAGATTCGAACACCCTCATGGAGACAGTGTTGAGAGATCTTTCCTACGAAGCCTGTCTGATATACCTGGATGACATCATCATCGTCGGAAACAGTTTTGAAGAATATTTAGAAAATATTAGAAAGGTGTTTCAAAAACTGAAAGAAGCCAATCTGAAGTTCAGTCCCGCAAAATGTAAATTATTCAGACAGAAAGTGATTTACCTCAGACATGTCATTTCTGCTGAGTTGCGTGTACGGATTCTGAAAATATGTCAGCAGTTAAAGACTGGAGACGCTTCGAAAACGCCCATCAGCTGACATGTCTCCTTGGGCTTTGCATCTACTATGGGAGATTCGTAAAGACTTTCCTTCCATCGCATGACCCTTTCACAAGCTAACAGAGAGCATGAAAACGTTTTCGTGGATAAAAAAAATGTGAGGATGCATTTACGAACCTAAAGGAAGCTTTAACATCTCCTCCAGTCCTGACGTATCCTCAGCTCGACAAACCGTTTATCCTCGACACTGATGCGAGCAATGAAAATTTTGTCCCAAGAAATAAACGGTCAAGAAAGTTTAGTGGTCTACGGGAGCAAATGCCTGACTAAACGGGAGAGGAATTTTGTCACCAGGAAGGAGGTACTGCCCATAGTTAGAGACGTACAACATTTCCATTATTATCTCTACGAGAGAAAATTCCTGCTCCACAAGGATCATGCGTCGTTGACTTGACTTAAATTTCAAGCATCCTGCAGGTCAAATAGCCAGATGGATACAGGTACTCCAGTAATATGACTTTATTATCCGTCATCGGAAGGGATCATCACACGGTAACGCCGACGCACTATTTAGAAGACCTTGCCCAGAAAGCTGTCGATATTATTCCAGGGTGGAAGCGAAATACGAGCTGCTTAATCCAGTCGCACGACAAATTACAACATGAACATCGGCTGATCGAGACCCATGGAGTGATAAAGAAGGCAGGAAATTGCAGATGGAAGATGGCGACATTAAGCCCATAACTGACTTAACGGAGTCTTCGAACAGAAAACCTACCTGGCAGGACATTTCGATCTATAGTCGTACAACAAAGCAATGCTGAGCTCTCTGGGACTCACTTCATATTCGAAACGGCGCTTTGTACCGGAAATTCGATTCGGATGATGGAAAGGTTTTCCGATGGCAGCTGATGCTTCCAAGATCCCAGACTCCGGACGTCCAAAAGAACTGCATAGCAGCCCTACAGGAGACCACTTCGGAACAATGAGGACTTTCGATAGCATGTGTACTGCAGTAATGCAAATGATGACTTTCAAAAGTGGTGTCAATACTGCGATGCCTCTGCGGGTCGGAAAGGACCGAAGAAATGCAGCCGGGGGAAGCTAAAACCTTGCAATGCATAAGCGAGTTTTGAACGTATAGCCTTTGACACGCTGGAACCTCTGCCAAGAGCTGCTGATGGCAACAAATACATCCTCATTGTCATTGATTACTTCACAAAGTGGCCTAAACAGCATCATATTCCTGATCAAGAGGCAGTCACAATATTAGAGGTAATGATACATATCCAAATGCCAAAAAAGAAAAGTGCGGGAAGTATATTAGAACCATATTACTTCCAATAACGAAACCCTACCCCATATCACATGGGTTAAATACTTCTGGATTCAAAGCTTTTGTTCAAACGACGGCACTCTTGAAAAATCTAACGATGTGGTAATGCCCTTCTACTTAATAATTGCACTCAAATCTAATGCGGTTATAGACACTGAAAGAGTCGTCTTTATAGCTTTGATTATTCCCATATTTAATATACTCCTGTTCAAACCGATGTCTTTTGTAGAATTCTTAAGACCCTATGGTTTGTTGGAAACCAGAAAATTCATGGCTACATCAAACTTGAAATTCTGCATGTTTTCATCCTAAGTACTATATTTGCCAGTGTGTTCTTTCTGTCAGTGGAAAAATTCCAAGATGACCTACATCAGTGATCTCAAACTAGAGGCCCAGGGAGCACATGCGGCACTTTTATAGAACAATTTTATGGGGCCTGCGAAGACATTTCAATTATGTGTTTTTACAAATACGGTGTTGCAAAGATTTCCCACTTTTAGTTACCTGAAGTGCTAAAAATCATTATTTTCACTCCCATTAGAGATGAACATAAACAGAGCATCTGAAAATCTGTAAATGGAGCTAATTAATTCGCATGTGTGATATAAATCTTACTCCAAGATTTGAAGATATAAATTTTATAAAGTTTTACTCTTACTTGTCAAAAAATAAATAAACTTGCTTACAAATTTTGTACTAAGAATGATCGCTTTGTTTCGGAACACATTTGTATGTGAACAGCGTTTTTTCACAGTTGAAACCTAATAAGAAAATCTTGTCTCAAAGATCATTATTATTGAGGAGAATCAGAAAATCATAAATAGAAACTTAAATAAAATTTCAAATGAGGAGTTGTGCGAAAGAATCATGCAACTGTAGGAAACTGCTAAATATTCCATCGACTAAAGACTTTAAAATATATGCCTTACTTCGAAATCTGTGATGTTAATGATTTTAAACCACGGAAATGTCAACATCTTTGCGTTGTTACTGTGTTTTACATAAAGGCATTTTTTATCTTAAGCAAATAGCCGTCATATGTTTTGCTATGTATAATAATTCAGTTTGTTACTCTATACACGTTGTTACTGTCGTGAATGAACTTGAAATCATCTGATATTCTTTTTTTCCACATTTTATTGATTTCTGATGTCTTGTAGATGTCTTGTCCCATTTTAGAATATATCTTAATGCCATACTTTTCTTTTTACAGAGTCACAAACTGTTCAAAATACTTTAAGCGCTTCTTCTTGTAGTCAGCCAGTAATCACATCGCCTACAAGAAACATTCATTCTTCTGTTCCTGTCAACATTGAATCACAGAATCCAGGGCGAAGAAATTATGTCATTGGAGAGATCAAGATTCTTCCCAATTCGCGAATTGAGGAATGCATCCGGAAAGCCGGTGGTACATGTAGACTAAGTCAGCCTCAACTAGAAAATTTTTTTAACCATGTCAAGGGAAAGAAAGACGTTTCTAGAATTTTGAAATTGTATAAGAAAACTCATAAGATAAGTGAGAAAGCACTGAAAGAACAACTAACTGAAATCGTGGGCTTATATCATATTTCAAAATTACCAGAAACAAAGGAAGACAAGACATTAATAAAATGGTTAGAGGGTTTAGTAGTAATATTCAACAAAAAACGTAGATAATTAAAAAAAACATGACCGGCAAAATCTTGCAAAGAAAAACCAAAAGGCTGCATATTCACAAACATACACACATACATAAGCGGCTGTGTGAAAGAGGCAAATAAGCGCTCGGAAAATGAGTAATTAGAAAATAACAGCATTGTAAGAAACTTTTCCGTCTGAAACAAAAACACTTCATAAATTATATTTTTCTTAAGGAAGTTTATTTTATCATTTTTACAGACTGTTTAAAGAAGCTCAGTGATAAGCGCTCGCACCGAGCACCGCTCTAAAATGTTTTTACCGTATTTTCTAATTTTGGATCAGGCTTGGGAATTGCATAGTTTATGAAAAACAGCGTACCGCATAAGGAATTAATTCATAAAATCCGTTGAATTCATTCTGAAAAGCGCTTCTACACTTCAGAAATAATCGTTAAGATTTATTTAGAAACAATACTTTAGAAATAACCTTCCGCTAAAATTAATTTATACCATACTATACTTCAGGAATAATATTTCGCTGCATGAGTTTATATACATATGGATAATCTTTTGATAAGATTATTTTAGTTTTATACGTTAGGAAACTAAAATTAATTTAAATTCTATATCTTAGGAATAATCTTAGGCTGATATTAAGTCATATACTATATTATAGAAACAATGTTTCGCTAGATTAATTTGTTTAGTATAGTTATAGTTTTCGATCAGATAAATTTATGTTCTGTACTTTAAAATCAATTTTTTATTTAAGATTAGTTTAAATACTACAGTTTAGAGATAATTTAAGACTACTATATGTGCTCTACTTTAGGAATAACCTTTTTCTAGATTAATTTATATAATGTAAGAATAATCTTTCCATACAATTAATGTACACTGCTCGACATTGAAAATGCAACACCAAGAAGGAGTGGTCAGAAAGTGATGAAATTTGGAAAAAAGACAGAGACAGCAAGCAGCAATAAGTGATCTTTATTTCAAAATGATAGTCAGAATACAGAGCGAGAACGGCGTCGGCTCAGTAGGATAGGTGATAGGTGACAGCAGGGCCGGACACCCGGACGGCTTACAATGGCTACTCGGGTGCTGTCCGAACACTGCAACTATCTGTAAGTAGGACCACTGCAGACAGCGATGCATGAAGAAACACGTCTAGGCATAGAGTCAATAAGAGTGCGGATGGTGTCCTGAGGTATGGCTCTCTATTCCCTTTCAACCATTTGCCACAGTTCGTCTTCTGAACGAGGCAGGGGCAGAGTCTACAAACGGCATCCAATCACATCCCACACATATTCGATTGGTGACAGGTCAGGAGAGTACGGTGGCCAGGGATAAATATGGAGCTGCCTTTGCTATATATTATTATGGAACTGAAATTGCCCATGAATTGTACAAATTAAACAATTATAATTCCGTATTTCAGGCAGAATGCTGCGCTCTTTTAAAGGCACTAAATTGGATCCAACATAACTTAACCAGTGTCACCTCGATAAATATTTATTTTGACTGCATTTCAATTCTTCAGTCCCTATCCTCGACCCGTACCAATAATTATTTGATTTTTGAAATTAAAGAAATTTTTAAACTCTTGAATCGCAAAATGAATATACAGTTACATTGGGTAAAGGCCCATGTTGGATTTACAGGCAATGAAAGGGCTGACGTGCTGGCCAAACAGGCTGCAATCGATGAAAATACAAATTATATTGAAATCTCAGGTTCAAAGAGCTACGCAACCAAACATATGAAAAAATTCTATATGGAGATCTGGTCGTCACAATGGCGTCAATCTGAGAGATGCGCGGGATTATTACAGAACATCGAAATTAAAAAAGGTATGCCACTCTTTTCAAATATAGATGTTAACCAATTTTTAACTAGACATGGTAGATTCCCCGCGTACCTCTCCAGGTTTAAACTACAAGATACCGACTACTGTGCACTTTGTCGGGTGCTTGGGAACGCGGAGCATTATCTACATTCATGTCCTCTGTTGGATGACATAAAGAAAAAGCACCTGGGTGAGGGGCCAATGAATCTGGAGAAACTTAAGGGATTTGCCAAGGATGCCATGTCTCTAATAAATAGTAATAGATCTGTCTTTGGCATCCAAATATGATTTTAACGACTTATTAAATGCCTTTTTATGTGCGATTTGAGGAATATGTAATTGCTTTCACAATTCCCTGATATGTGTATTTCTAAATTAATGTATAATATGTTTAAGATAGTGTGATTATCATGAATTGCAGCCATTACTGCTTGATAAACATCATATCTATTAAATTTCTATCACAATATAACTTCATATAAGAATTTTGATATGTTTTCTGCGTCATACCATATGCTGCCTATATGCAATATGTATATTGTAAAATTTTTGTAATTTAAGCATTATGGCATGTTATGATTTCTGATTGTATGAGAATCCTGTTCAACTGCTTGGTGGCTTAAACATTTTGTTTATATATTGTGCGCATAGTCTGATGGAAATTAGTTTGTTTGTTTTGCCAGTCACATACGATCGTAATTATTGTCACGGATCTCGATTTGTAAATTGTATATTTTGTAATTTCTGTACAAACTTTGCTAATTGTGCTGTGTGCATTGTTTATTTTTATTTATTTTTTTTTTTGAGAGCGAGACTCTTTTAAGATCATTTGGTCTTTTAAAGACTAGGCGGATCAGGCCTCCCCGCATTTCACATTTCACGGTGGTCAGGGAAGCATCTGTATACATTGCAGAGCATGTTGGCAGATGCGAGCACTGTGTGGTCACGCGTTACCCTGCTGAAAAATTGCATTAGGCAGCCCCTGAAGGTAGGGGATTGCACCGGCCGCAGTACATTATCCACCAAGTATCGTTGGGCCGTCATACTGCCCTGAATACGAAATAGAGGTGACCTGGAATCGTAGGCAATAGCTCCCCAAACCATTATGCCACATTGTCGCGAACTTGGGCGTTCCACAGTTCCTGCCGGATTAGATCTGTCTCCACGTCGACGCCACACACGTATGCGGCTACTGTCACTGGATAACCAGAAGCGTGACTCATCTGAGAACACGACGTTCCGCCATTCTGTCATCCACATTGCTCCAGTTCGACACCATTCTAAACGCTGGCGTCTATGTTGTGGGGTCAATGACAGTCTTCTTAACGGACGCCGTGAGTGCAGCCCACGTTCAATCAATCGACGGGAAACAGTTCTCGTCGACACGGGAACATCCAGGGTATCTTGCACATGCTGCAGAATCGCGGTTCAAGTGACTTTCGGGACCCCCACAGCTTGTCGGCGGATGCGTCGATCCACGCATGCTGACGTCACTCTGGCTGCACCTGCACCCCTTCTTTTTCCCACGTCCCCTGTTTCAACCATGTTCGCCATAGCCGATGCACCGTGCTCGCATCCATGTGGGTATCAGCTGCGATTTGACGTAAGGACCAACCCGCCCTTCTCAGTCCGATCACCATACTCCTCGTAAAATCGTCTATCTACTGGAAATGCCTTCGTTGACGGCGGCCTGGTATTCTCTCCTATTACACTTATCCTCCGGGACAAAAACCAACTTTCTTCGATAATTCGTCTGGCAGAAATAACGACACGAATATTGCCCATTCTGCACGTTCCTTCCCTTATGTCTTACTTCACGTGCGTTGGAGACCTGCGCATTTCACATTATTCGCATAACTCAGTGACGTGCGTCTACTCTAAAATTTGCATAAATTTCTGACCACTCCTTCTTGGTGTTGCATTTTCAATGTCGAGCAGTGTATATTCTACACATTAGAAAATTAATATATATTCTATATTTTAGAAATGATTAAGATTAATTTAAATGCTACACTCTACGAATAATCTTTCTCTAGATTAATTCATACACTAATTAATTAACTACTTATATTATTTAATTTATATACTATAAGAAATTTTTGATGAGAAGTACTTTGACGGCCAAATCATTGGCAGAAATACTTATTTAACATTAAATGAAAAACAGAAACAACTATTATTCAAATATATTTTCCTAATACATTATAACAAATAGAAAAATACTTCTTCTTGAAGCTTGAAATCTAAGGGCAACAATGAAATTTGTCATTATGTTTTGTCAATTATTTATATTCAATTTTTCGGTAAGTAGGAATTTACATTGTATCTATACTTTAAATATTCTTTTTAACTACGATATTAATTTAATTATTATACTTTAGGAATAATTTTTGGCTGGATTAATTTATACACTATAAGAAAAAGGTTTCAAGAAATTAATTTATACTCTATATTTTACAAATAATTTTTAGCTACGATTAATTTGCATACCACACTTTAGAAATAATCTTTCTTTTCAATTAATTTAATAATAATCTTGTGTTACATTAATTTATATACTATAGAAAAATTCTTTTAATAATTATGAAGCTATGTTCTAGTTGTACTTTAAAATTAATGTTTAACCAAGATATTAATTTAATTACTATACATTTGGAATTATCTTTGGCTGGATTAATTTAAATACTACAGGAATAACCTTCCTGCTTGAAAAGAGAGCAATGCCCTGTAGTGGTTTTTGTAAGGGAAACTGGCTCGTATGCCCGTTACACATGGGAAACACCACGAAAACACCCATTCAGCCAGCCCGTTCATCGGGACTTGAACACCAGACCGAACTACCAGTGTTCAGCGACATTTATCGCTCGGCGGCTGGTGGACCAGGAATGATCTTTGGATAAGATTATATTCTGTACTTAAGAAGCAGTTGTGAACTAAGTTTAATTTAATATGCTTATGGAATAATCTTTCGATAAGTTTAACATTCATACTAGATTTTAGACATATCAGTTTGCTAAGATTAATTTACATACTATGAAATAATTTTTCACTAAGATTAATTTATGCGATATGCTATGATATTATCGTTTGCTAATGGTAATTTACGCATTGCTATACAGAAGGAGATAAAAGATAAGTTTTTGTTTAATCACTGACTAACTCCTTCCTGAATTTACAGCTTTCATAAACCACTAGATATATGTGTTTAGATTGTTAATGAGAAAAGAATAAAATTCTTATTAACTTGTGACTTGTAATTCACAGTTCTTATTTCTAGACTTTTGTAATAAAGATTTTAAATACGTCGTATGTTTAAAAGAAAATGAAACTTGGCCAGCTGTGTGTAAATCTTTAATAATGATATTATTTTTATCTTTTTTGAAATTTTAATCAATAAATTATATTTAAATAATTGATTTATTAAGAGATTTATTTAAAAATATTTTGCCTTTAGAAACATATGTAGTCTATCATTTCTATCCTCTCGTCATTTTGCATTACCACGGCATTATTCAAATACACAAATTGCAAACTGCCATTTCCACTTTACCAAA
>KK119175.1:272459-283726 GCA_000611955.2 Stegodyphus mimosarum
TATAAATAAATATCTTTAATTTATATTTCAAACTGCAACAGTACATCGCATACCAATCTTGGAAATATAGAGATTTCAAAACAATTGCTCACTTAATTATTTTTTATCACTATTGTATTTTTCCCAAAAATATTTACTGCATTCCATTCCAAAAATAAGGCTTAGTTAATTTAAAATTTTACAAAAATGTACAGTAATATGCAATGCATCTTGGCGTATTAAGCATACATCAAACACGTATTGAATATATGACACATGTAAATAAATATGGCTGTTATGTTGATCAAAATTAGGTTTGGCCGCATGCAACTTTTAAATTGTTGATAATTCTGTAACTATTGTATTCAGATTGAATAAAGGCATAAAAACCTTAACCGGAAGATAAGAATAACATAATTCAATCCTTTTTAAAGCAAAAAATGCATAATTTACTTACATATAAGAATAAAAAACTGAACTCACCGAGCCAAGTAACAGAGTAGGTATATGTATATACTACTTCTGGTGAGGTTACTCTTGTAAGTAAATGCTTACCTGATATTCAGAAACATTAAAAGGAACACCATTTTACCTCTTCTGAGAACATACGTTAATTGAATGTAGTTGAATTTTTCCAAGAATTTTATGCGCTTCTTGCGAGCATAGATTAAGCGGTAGATCATGATAAATATTTTATTCGATAATAATCTGATAAATATTTTATTCGATTATGATAAATATTATTTTATTAAATAATTATTATTATTAAATTTTCTCTACCTCGGAATGGCAGCAGTCTGAACTTGAGAATTTGATTTTTGATTTGTTTTGAAACAGTTTGAATGCTGCCGATGAGATGTTCGATTATATAATTTGTGGTATTCAATTAAATTCGTTAATTCGTTTTTTTTAAACTAGATAGGGTATTTTGAATTCAGAATTATCATTGATCCACTACTCGTAAAATTTTAGATGCTGCTTCTCTCAAATAGAATTATCGTAGAACTTCGGAGATAAGCAGCGTCATTTGTCTAGCGTACAAATGGGATGTAATAAATATTACGGGAAGAAATTATTTACTTGGGAAAGAAATTGTGTTGAATTATGGAATAAGAATATGTCTTTTCGGAAAGCACAAAAACGTATCCTTCAATCCACAGCTTGTTTATATGCAACATACTGAAACATAAAAAAATTTAAAAGTTGCAGACTATATTTCTCATTTCAAATGATAAGCTGTTGCCAGATATTTTTATTCTAAATTACTTGCTTTTTTAAAAAATTCTTTATCAAAATCTTTCTAAAAATGTGTAAACAATCTCTGCATACAATTTGTGAAAAATTCAACATTTCTCCCATGGTCTGAATTAGTGAACTTACTTTCTTTGATAATTTGAAGGTGATTTAATACTGGTGCGTTCTACTCGTTCGTGGATTTGAAGTAATTAACAGTAAAACTTGCTAAAGAACCAAAACAAAATTTATTCGCAAGTAAGCACTATTACACAGGGCAGTTCTAAGGCCAAATTACAGTCGTTGAAAAGCTACGACAAACACCCTGAAACAATCAGCAACACAGCGTTCAGGCTATCAGACTATAACGCTGAAGACATCTTCACGGCAAAGCATTAAAGTACAGCCCCCGAGTCGGTCGGTCGTTCTCAAGCTAATCTCTGAACTCAAGTCACTGCTACTATACTACTGAATTCCAGATGTTACTTTCTCCGCGTACAGGCAGGGTATGTATAGCTTTAATCTACCTTTGAGAATATTCTAGAGAAATTCGCTAAGAATGCATTCTAGAATGGTCTCGCTCCGTCTACGGCATATCGTCAGTTTTGTCGCTGAATATTTTCAAATTGGCCCTTTCGCGCCAAATCTGGCAACTTTGCCTTTCTTTGCCACTTTCTGGCAACACTAACCCTGCTTTGTGGGAAAGCTATCTCACCGCAGTTGGGCATTTCGCAGCAATATTTTCCTACTTTTGTGTTACGTGGTATTTGATTATATAGCTTTTAGCTTGAGTTCGAGAACATTCGGAGCCAAACCGCTAAGACTTCGTACCAGAAGTTTCTCCATCCTTCTTGGCATATCGCCAATTTTGTCGCCAAACGGACGATTTCGCGTCAGGTATGCCAACTCTGCTTTCCCTTGCCATTTTCTGGCAACTCTAAATCCGCTTTGCGGGAAAGCTATCTTACCGCAGCTGGACATTTTGTAACAGTACTAACAAAAATGGCAAAATATGGCAAAAAACGTAACTTGTGATCATATTTCAAAGGAAAACTGGAAATCTCGAGGCACGCTATTGCGAAGGTTAAAATCTCGATCCTTGATATTTGGCGTGTTGTCGTAACATTGTTTTCTTCTCCTTTAATCTTCATTTTTAACTGACGCCCCTCTAACGGAATAGTACTAAATTTTCAACTGAGTTCTGCTTATTCCGTAGTTTTACATATTGTTGCGTGCATACGGGTTCGTAACAGATTGAATGCAGAAGTCTGATGAAAAGTTAATAAAATTTATTCTTATCTCAAGAAATAAAACAAAATGCTGAAATTTTTCCTCCCAAATATTCATACAATATCACACAGCAATTATATTTTAAACTACTAAAACGACAAATAGAACACAATTCAAAGCGCAGAATAAGCTAATCCGATCTCACCGCGAATTCGCTATAGTCAGCAACAACAAATAAGTAAACAACTGCACTGAGATGTTTTTCTCCGGCTTTATAAGCTTTTTAATCAGTCACGAGAAGCTTCTCGTAATTTCTCGAGGTTTCTGGAAAGCAAAAGAGTAGAATTACAGTTACAGCCAACACACAATTGCATTATTTCAATTTTAATATAAATTACGAGATATCTATTTATTAAATGCTTGTGCTCCTGTTTTTTTACGTTTTCGGCGTAGCTTTCTCTTTAAACTCATCACGCGCTGCATTACACGGGGAAATAAAAGACTTTTATTCACAATTTTACCAAAAATAGCTAACTAAATACAAAATTCGTAACACTGCTCCCTTCCCAAGGACTGCAAGTCCCGGGCAGTACAATCCCTAGACAGGAAGCCAAACTTACAACTAAGGCATCAATGCAATAACAAACATTACATTACAATAACAAACAACATGAACAATAATTGCATAGAGTACTTAAAACAAATTAAATACTAAATAGAAATAAAATAGTATCAAATACTAAATACAAATCAAATACTGTCAAATACTTAATACAAATCAAATACTATCAGATAGTAAATACAAATCAAAAAATAAAAATCAAATACTGTCAAATTTAGAAACAAAGAGGACCATGGCCTTCTACTATTTACATTATACGTATACACTGCATACTATGGTCCTAGTAAGGAGCTAATCTTTCGTAATGAACCACTTTAGTTACGATGGCTTATGGTTCGAACCACGACGTCGTTTAGCCTGTTTAGAACTGTGCCCTGACCATCCCAAGGTGACTGTAATTTCAGACAGAGTCCTTTCCATCGAGTCGGATTCCACAACCACACCGTGTCTCCTTCGTTGAATCGATGTTCAGTAGCTCACGTGTCGTATCGAGTCTTCATCTTACTCGTCGCCAAGTTGACTCGCTTTCGTGTAAAATTGTGCATCACTTTAAACTGGGCCTGGAGATCTTGGATGTATTCCTCAGGCCATGAAGGCGCATCCGGAAGACGACCAAACAAGATATTACTTGTTAGGCGAAGATCACGACCGATGAGCATCTGAGATGGATAATTGCCGGTTTCTCTTTGATCTAAGTATGATTTCGGCAACTTTCTGAGCAGGGGCTTTTAGTCAACGCGTCGGCGCTTCGAAGTCAGGATCCCTTCTGATAATGGATAGTCCTCTGATGCTGAAAGAATTTGTTGTCTTTTAAGTCCAAGGAAAAACTGTATTTCCTTAACATCTCCAATCCTAGTATGCAAGAATCTGTAATATCCGCCACATATGCCGTGTGATAGTAGGCGGCACTTCCAGTCGTGATGTTCACATTTAACTTTTCATCTTTAATTTTTCATCTTTAATTTTCCATCCATGTCGAATTTATCACCAGACGCAGTCTGAAGGGTAACGCAGGATGATCTTTAAATCTTTAAATTGTTTATCTTTAAATTGTTGAGCTAAATCTTTCCGAATGATGGTAACATGAGCTCCTGCGTCAATGATCACATTGCAAGGAACTTCATCGATATGCCCATTGATGGATGGCCCGTTACTGTTGCCACTCACTTCAGAAATCTTGTGCGCTTTAAAATGGTTCTTCTCATTATCCTTCAAATTCCTCTCTGTGATATGGCCATTAATTTGTTTCCTGCCTCGTTGCTGTTAAATGGTCTTATTCTCCATGCCCTGGGGCGTTCTGCAGTTCCTTTGCACGTAGCCTTCAACTCCGCAGTTCCAGCACTTTGGTTTCTTGTCACTCCTTTTCCGTCTCATGGCATTTAATAGTCTGTTTAAATCATATAGCTTATTTTCCGCGCTCTGGAGTGTTCTGCAGTTCCTTCGTATGTGGCCTTCAACACTGCAGTTCCTTCGTATGTGGCCTTCAGCACTGCAGTTCCAGCACTTCAGAATTGGTTTCCTTTCACTGATATTCCTTCTCAAGGCACTGACTTGTCTGGTAGAATAATCTGTTTTATTTTCCGTGCCATGGGGTTCTGCAATTCCGTCGCTAGTGACCTTCAGTGCCCCATTTCCAACTCTTTTGAGACAGTTTATTCTCACTCTTACACCGTATCAAAGCACTGACTTGTCTGAATAAATCATTTAAACGAGCCATCAGCTGATCCAGAGGCTCGTAGACTTGCACAGCTCTGACTGGTTGGCAGTCTTTAGGAGTTGCTTGCTGCCTCAATTTTCATGGCGTACAACAGAGCACTTTTTACGTCCTTGACATCCGCCATTCGCAGAGCTTTCTGTTTTTCAGGATCCCGGATGTCATCGATAAACTGCAGGGACAGGATTTCCCTTGTTTCTGTGAGGCATTCCGAAAAGGCGAGGTAGGACAGCCTTTCAATATCCGTGGCGAGTTCCTGAAGTGTTTTGGTGGGCTTCTGTTGACGGGATTTCAATTGAAGCCTACTGTAGTTCTTCAAACATTTCTCCTCGAATACGCCAGACAGAGCTTCGAAATCTAGCCTATGATTTTCGAGAAGAGTCTGAAAGCTATCCGTTGCATCTGCTTTCAGAGAAACGGCGAGATGACAGGCCTTAACTTGGAAAATCCCACCCATTCGCATCCGCCACTATAGAAAATTGTGTCTTATACACTTGCCAGGAGGTCTTCTAATCATATGTGGACAGTTTCAGAGAGGGACGAGTAGGCATGGGTAAAAATTTAAAACCATCAGTATTGCTTCCTGCCGTCGCTACGAATTCCTTCAAGTTGTAGACTTCTGTGGCAACTGCAGAAACCCTGTCATCAATTTGTTGTTCAATTTGCTATTGACCAGCAGAGACTCTCCCTCCGACTTGTTCTTTCACAGAAGAAACTTTTTCTTCAATGAATCCTACTTTACTTTCAACCACGTCAATTCTGTCTTCCATAGCTTCAAATTTGTTTTTTATTATGCAGGTCATTTCTCTTTGCCTTTCCTCTTGAACCACTTTCATTTCTTCTTTAACAGCTCTCATCTCGTCTTTAACGAATTCTTTCATCTTTTCCTGGATTGTTTTCATCTCTTCTTTAACGGATTCTTCTATCTTTCTTGAACGGCTCTCATCTCCTCTTTAATGGAATCTTGGTTAGCTTTCATCTCTTCTTTAATGGATTCCCCTGCTTTAATCTCTTCTTTAAAGGATGCTTAGCCAGCTTCCATCTTTCCTTGGAATGCAGCAAAAGCAGACTCGAGCTATCGTAATTGTTCTTCCATCGCTCGTGTGATTGGCATTCGAATCCCACTTCTGACGCCGAAAAGTGTTACGTGCGCTCGAATTCGTAACAGATTCGCACAAGTCTGATCAAAAGTTAATAAAATTTATTCTTATCACAAGAAATAACACAAAATGCTGAAATTTTTCCTCACCGATATTCGTACAATATCACAATATCACATTTTTACCTTAGTTGTATTTTAAACTAATAAAACGTTAAATAGAACACTAATCAAAGCGCAGAGAAAGCTAATCCGATCTCGCCGCGAATTGCCTACAGTCAGCAAAAACAAATATGTAAACAATTGCACTGAGATGTTTTTCTCCGGCTTTTATAAGCTTTTTAATCGGTCACGAGAAGCTTATTGTAATTTTTCGAGGTTTCCGGAAACCAAAAGAGTAGAATCACAGCTACAGCCAACACACAACTGCATTATTTCAATTTAAATATAAAATACGAGATATCTATTTATTAAATGCCCGTGCTGCTGTATTTTTTTATGCTTTCTGCGTAGCTTTCTCTTAAACCTCGTCACGCTCTGCATTATACGGGGAAATAAAATAATTTTAATTACGATTCTACCAAAAAAAGCTAACTAAATACAAAATCCATAACAATATTTAATGCATTTCTTCAATGTTAACTGATCTTTTCCCAAGAGTTTATCTTTAATATTTTTATTTAAAATTCCACATGTTTCCCTATCTCTAATTAAAATACCTTTTAGTTCAGCAAATTCACAATTATTGCTTAGATTCTTCAGCTCTGTAAAGAAATCGTCAAACGATATTCACCTGCATATTGGGTTCGAGAGAAAAATATGTGTCTATTAACATTTTCTTTTCCTTTCGGTGCACAGTAATTTTCGTAAGCTTCAATTATTTTGTCCACAATTTTTTTTTACCTTTTTCATTTAAATTTAATGTAATTAACTTTTTTATGATTTTTTCAGTAAGATGCAGTAAAATAGCTTTCTTAGTCTCTGGCGATTTAATATTACCTCCAAACGCAATCATGTGAGATAAAATTTTTGTTTCCACTTCTTCCGTTTTTTTATTTATGGTTCCTTCAAAAGTGAAATTTTTCGGCGGCCTTAATCCTTTCATTTTTACTTCCTTGTACGAAGTAGAGAAGTACTGTAAATGGAAAAAATTTCGGGTGCCATATTTCCACGAAAGCATTTATTTTGACACCTCTCGAATCCATTTAGACGCTTTTTTTTGCGTGACATTCATAGGTACGAAAAGAATAAAAGCGTAATTTTTTTCAAAATTGATTGTAAAATGAATTTAAAATAGATTCAGACGGGATTTGTTTTGTGGCATCTGTACTTACATGCGTACCTACATATGTTTGTATCTCGCCTAACTAAAAAAACTATTAGATATAAAATGTCGAAATTTTGCAAATGGGACTACTATCTAGTTGTGCATCTCGCTTTTTTGCTGCAATCGGCCGCACCAAACGTGTGTCTGTGGTGTCTGTGTGTGAGTATGTATATCAGTATCACAAAAAATTAGATATATATATACATACAACCCACGCTCTTATCTGTCTCAGTGAGCTCTGCTATGTTCTTATATGTTGATAAACTGTTCATTGTTTGCTTCAAAAGTAATTGAATTATATTTTTCTTATGTTCCAGTTAAGGTTTTCATGCCTTTAGTTAATCTGCATGCAATAGTTGCAAAATTATCAACAGTTTTTCTGCATCAACTTCGGTGCCGTTTTGCTCAGTGGTACCAAACGTTAATTTTGTGCACGGAAAATGTTGTCTTCCTGTTCTTTGTTTTTGCGAACTCCTTGATTTTGCGTACAAACTTTAATTGCAATTGCAAAAAAATTTTTTAACTGTATTTGGTGTTTTAAACTTTTCTGCGTTTTACGGTTATTAATGAAAAAGTTTTGAGTTCTTATGTATTTTGCCTTGCCGCGAAATCAGAACTGAATTGATTAAATTAGAAGTATATCTCTGAGGAAATTCGACGAAATAAGTTTAATTGAAGTGCAGAAAAAAATATGGCTAATTTAACAAGCTGATAAGGACGTCATGTGATGTCTACATCAGATATTTAAAATAACACTTTAAATGACTGACTGACTGAGACCAGTATCGCCAGAATACAGCGTTATGCCGTGTGTCTGGCTCAATCAAATTGCCATGGTGGCACATCACATTTAGGCGGTCTTCAAATTTTAAAGATACGTTCGAAGGTTAACACTTTAAATAGTCTAAATCTACGTATTTATAAGCCACTTCACTTGAAATTAACGACGCTATTGCCAACGCAGATCAGTTTCGATTTCGTTGTAAACAAGTTCCATTTGTATATCAGCGTTGAGGATATTTTCAAGGTCATTTACAGGCGACCGCTGGGAGATTCTTCCAAATTCTTTTGTTAGATGTGCCTTGTAATGTTTATTATTTATAGTTTATCAAGAGGTGGATAGTAAGGATTACTCGAGATCAGTAGAACATTGTTTATTCTATCCCGCTACTAGTTACTCGTTATATGGTACACTTGCAGTATATGGTATGCAATTTTCGTTATGCCGTATACTATTACAGTTACAGATACGTATGTGAGAGATGCCACTTTAAATGCTTATCATTGATTAAATCCACTCGTTTTTTTTTTTTTGGCGATGTAAATCATTTTTCAATTTTTTTACTTCCCGCCAGGCTATATACGTTGGTAAGGGAGGGCGTTTTAGGTCAAAAAATCTCATAGTGAGTTTGTAAGGTTTTAGTTAAACTAACAAAGTTTTATTTTAATTTAAATCTTTCTACCTCTTCTCATGTTTCAACTTCCCGTCAGAAGAAGCGCGCGTTTTCAGCTTATGCTAATTTGAAGTAGAGCCAAGTACTATTTAAACCAGAGGTAGAAACCTCTCAGAGTGAGAGAGCTTTTAGTCTCAGATCACGGTCATTCTGTTGGACTTTCGCCTGACCAGCTAGCAGCTAAATTCTAAGCCATAGTGCTTACTACGTGATTGCTTATTGAAATAAATCCAAGTGCGCTAGTATTAGTAATTTTTGCTACGCACCATTTAGTTAGAGGCCAACTCCGCGATTAGCTCTGTGAGCAAAGCTTGATTAAATTTCTATTTAGTTTTAGTTTAAATTTATCTGATTGTTCATTTAGACCCAAGTGTGGTCTTTTACTTTCTGTATCCCTCCCGTGTTGGGAAGTGATTTGTAAATAATATTGATTTAATAAAAGAGGATTTTAAATCCCTTCCAAGTGCAGTTATTCTACCACGTATACCATAGTATCTACAACCAGAACATAACTGCATTCAGCTCCCTGTTCCAGATCAGGACTTAAGGACTTTAAGGAGTTACTTTAAGATGCTTGCCAAGAACATGCACAGAACACTCAGTCCTGGCAAGTTTACATTGAATAACCACGAATTAGGGATCCTACAGTACATTTTGCTATTTTTAGACTAATTTCAGTGTGTATAAGTGTGACGACTTTTTTCATACACAATAACTCTTACATGAAACTTCCAAAAATTTCTGTTTTCCGTATTTAAGCTTTCTAGATTCATATAAAGAGTCAATTAGATTATGGGTAAAATGGGACAACCGGAAGTGGCAATTTATATGAACCCGTAACAGTCTTTTAATGGGCAATCAAAATCAATACTTTATTTAAGGCCCATAACAGTTTTTAATGAAAAATTATAAATTTATGTTAAAACGTAATCCAAAACTTTTCAATTTATGTATTTAAGACTTTTAGATCAATTAGAACGAGTTATTATATTTTAGCTATAATATATAAACAGGAAATGATACTTTATACGAAACTCTGAACAAACTTTAGTAATATATATATGTAAGATATAACAAAATATGATAGCTGCTTTAAAAACTAATTGGCGATCTCAAAATTAACATTCTAAATTTGATGATTTTTCCCTAAATGTATGCTTCCTCCCAAATTCGACATCGTTCGAAATTACATAACGTCTTAATGCAGCTACCTCCTGCCCAATCAAATAATTTTAAACCGAAACTTTCTCTAACTCGAACTGAAACTATCACTTCCTCCCGTCTTCCTTTAAACTGCTGCGCTCTCTTTCGCTTACGCCTTCATGATGGCAACACGCTATTTTTCTATGCTGCTGCTTATTTGCCTGAAATTACGTCTTAGCCTTTTTTCTTGTGTACATAAAAATTATTTGTAGTCAGTTATGGTCGAAAAGTAATTTGTCTGCCAAAGACCTAATTTTGATATGCGTACAAATGAAGATGGTGATTTGCCGAAATTAGTTTTGTCAACGTCTTATTCCTACCTTATCTACAAAGCCATGTCTACAGCCAGAAGTTAAAAAGAACGGATTCATGACTGCGTACTTAGTATATTATATATATGCTATGTATGATAAGATAATCTCAAACTTCTCAGATTTAGTACCTAAAATAGGTAGATGATTGAGAACAGCATATTACATTTATAAGCATTAGATGTGTGCTTGGAATTGTGCTGAATGCAACGAGAATAACCTCATTAATGAAGACGAGCTCTCGGTATGCAGGAAGTAAATGCATTAGCTTCAATCCGCAATTTTGTATTCGTCTATGGCGAATCACCTTGAAATAAAAAGATACTGCCACCAAATGTTATGGCTAGGTATTATTTTCAAAGAAATAATATAGCAAATATAAAAAGAAAATGTATGACAGCAATTAACACTAACTCTAAACATATGTTGATTTCAAAGATTTTGTAATTTTATTCACTTTTACGCGGCATAAGTGCTAAGAAAGTGATGTTTAGTAAAAAAGGATCTGATGTATATACCACATAACTTCTTTGTATGGAATATTAAATTACACGCATTTTTCCTGCATTTCATTTAAATTTCTTTCCTCGAATTTCATTACAGACATATTCTCTCTATTCAATTAATTCAGTTCTTTCAGTTCTTCAGGCAAAAACACATAAAAGCTCAAACTATCTTCATTAAAAATTGAAAGATGTAGAAAAACATGAAACACCAAATACAGTTAAACCAATTAAAAAACACTTTTTACAATTAAAATTACAGTTTCTACGCAAAAACAAGCAATTCAGCCAGCAAACTTTTACCGATACCTCGACTTTTACCGTTTACTCATGGATAGAGAGGAAACGAAATCATAAAATCAAATTTGTATAACATTTTAACGAAATTTATGATTTTTTGACAAAATTACTCGTTTGTTTGAACTTCTGACTTAACAGAGATGTTGAAAATAAAAGGGTGATTCTTCGTTGTCGAAAAATGGTTTTACAATCGAATAATTACATTCGTAGTGTGTTATTGTGGATGAAAAATAAGAAGTTTTTATAAAAAACTCAACTGATAAATAATTAAAGACCTAAAAGTAAAAATATA
>KK119175.1:283830-303105 GCA_000611955.2 Stegodyphus mimosarum
AGACCTAAAAGTAAAAATATATATATATATATATATATTGGGAACATAAATAATTTTCTTTAAAAAATACATATACAATTTTATACAACGAATAATCAAAGAAATGGCGTCTAAATAATGGAATCTAGTAATGAAATTGCCCCGTTAAAAGTATAAACCGTTATCTTTACAAATGTATCAAGGGCGACCCACGCGTTTATTATTCGTGATGTAAAGCTGCGGATCAATTTTGTAAAGACAATTACTTAATCTTTCCCCTTTAAATATATATATATTTTTAAATTTTTGTTCATTAATTATTTTAATGGTTTCAAATAAAAGCTTGTTTTATAAAAACATCTCCCCTCGTACTATTTATTATTGCAATAAATTTTCAGTTTCTTCCCAGCTTAGCTGATATAGTTAGAAACGAGATCTTCAAGTACAGTTAAGATCCCGCTTAATGCTGTTTCGGTTTAACGCTCTTTTGTTTAAATTGTGAGATTCCTGAAATTGCACGCAGCGTTAAGCCAAAGAACGTCTATGTAAAGAAGGAAATGTTCCATGGACGTAATGCAAACCAGTTTGCTATTACGCCGCTGGAAAGTGGAGGCAAAGTTCCCCAAGGTGCTTGGCGACGGAACCTGCCAGCAAGAATTTCCCCTTCGCCATGTGTACAGGAAATTGAGGAACACGTGTTAAGAAGAAACGATCTCTGACAAAAAGTCTTTTCTTTGACGTTCCGAGATAATTTAAACTCGGATTTTCGCTCTTTTTTTGCTCAAAATAACTAATCCATTAGTTAATTTACTTGCGCGAAAAAATATTTTCGTTTCTTTTAACGTTTAAAGAAATTTAAAACAATATTCGTTTTATGAACTCTTGATAAGCGTGAATCATTAAACGTGAATTAGCGGGCCAAGAAGAACACAAAAATATTGAAAGTAGTGTTTCTGAAGAAGAGCAAAAAGAACTTTCAACAGTTTCTAAAAACCAATTTGATCACTGTAACAGAAATTATGGATCAATTTATTGATAATGACCCAATTTTGACAGGAGTTGAAAGGCAAGACTGGTTGTTATAGGTGCCTTATCCACTTACCAACAACTTCTTACAGATCGCAAAAGGAAAACGCAAATTACATTAGATACCTTCTTGATAAAAAGGCAGAAAATTGGAAATTCAGAAGAGACTGAATGATCTGAAATGTAAACATACTGACTTAGAATTTTATTTATTTTTATATGTGTATTCGTTTATTATGTTTCTATATTTGTAAGAAATAAATTTTTGTTTTATTGTTATAAAAAACATAATTAATAAATTTAATAGTAAAATACCTGAGCAACTTTCTACCCATCTTCCCCTAACCCCGTTACTTACATGATGAGATAACCTCGTTTAAAGCTGTTTCATATTACGCTCTACTTTGATGGAACGTATATCCCGCGTTAAGCGGGGTCTTACTGTACCCATAGCTACAGCGACTATGATTTTTTCCCGCATAAAATTTGTCATAAAAATATAATAGGATATGCACCAACAGTTCGAAGCCTTAAGCCTCGATGGCAGTATACGCATACTTCATCCTCTTTGGTTCAACAAAATTTTCTTTGATTCAGCAAAATAGCAACACTGACCCAGTTCTAGATGCTGTTAAAAGAAATAAAAACCCTGCTGAAAGAAAAGGAAAAAACTACAAGCGTTTGATTGCAGATGAATGGTTAATTGTAAGACTGCCGTAACCAAATTTTCTGCAAATACGTATCTAAAACATTAATTCTTTCTAGCAAATTATCATCACAATAAGCTGTCTATGGTATGGCAAAATAACTCAGTAAGAAAGTAAAAAATAAACGTTTATTCTATAACTTATGGAAGATTATAAAGTTAAAATTACAAATACGTTTACTCGCACGAACTTGAATTAAACCTAAATGACAAAAAAGTAGATTAGCAAGTAAATAAATCTTATCAACTTCTCGCTCCATACGATTTCTCATGAACTTAAAACACGACTAATTAAAAACCACACAGCTAATAAATTTCACTTTTACAAATCTGGCTTCTGTTTCAGCTCAAAGCTGACCTTCCGAAGAAGCATTACGCGTCAGTTACTGGTAAACACTTTCAACCTATCGTAAGTCTTCAATTTTAAGACTTTTTTTTTTTCTCTATGTCTGTAAAAATGACGTGCGTTTAGAAATCGATGGCATCGTAGAATCTCAGACCTTTTTCGAATTAATTATGAAGTAATTATTTTTTTAAAATACTGATTTAAAAATAAATGCTATGATTGTTCAAGCCGAAGTCGATTATCTAAAAAAATGTGTTTGCTAAATGAGTTTAAACGGTTTATTTGCTTAAAATGAATTGCTCACCTTATTTTTATCTTACGTATCATCTACCTAATTCGCATGCTGGTGAAGGCTGACAGAAAGAACAGGAGGATAGAATAGAATTAACATAAAATTAACTGGTTAATTTAAATAATACTTTACAGAATGATGTAGCTTTTCTAGTAGATAGCATTAAGAAATTTACATATGAAATGAATTGCAAGTATTAACTTATTTATAAAAGGTATAACCATATTCAAACTTGCATGCAGAAGTTAAAACTATTCTATAAGCCCTTAATTGTAAATAAAATTGTTCCGTTCACGCCCTAGACTACCTTTGAGAATGACTTATAAGAAGTGTTTCGACTAATTAAAAATTTGGTTATGAATTTGCACATGCAATTCAAGGCACATGCAGTAAAGTTTTGAGATCTTTATATACCTATGATTTCAGATAGCCGCATAGTAAAATGTTACATGGTTATGTCTAGAGACCCCGATGGTTATTCAGATCGAAAGTGTTGGCGTATTATTTCGTTTTCTGCAAAAGTTGAGAGACTTAGAAGATTCATGCTTATTAGAAGTACCAATATCGGGATACTGTATGAATGTTACAAAATTCAACTTTGCTTCCAACACTGGGATACTGTATGAATGCTACAAAATTCAATTTTGCTTCCGTTCCTGGTCAGAAATAAATCAGCTTAATGCTGATTGATTTGTGATAGCGATACAGCGAGTGAAAACATTTCCGTGCACAGATACGACTTTTGTTACGAGGCTAGTTCTTAATGTGCGCGCGCAGCTACGAAGTTAAATTTATTCACACAAAATACTTTGTGAAGAAAATGAAAATTAACAAATTAATTCAATACAATTGCATCTATTTCTTAGGAATATTATAAAGAAAAATATTGAAATAATTTAATAAATCTGAAAAAACAAAAATTGCCATTAACAAGGAAAAATAATTCCGTATTGTATTAACATAGTTTACGGAAGATCTTTTTCATGTTAAACAAGTAATATTCGATGATTGGCAGACGCTTCTGTGGGCTTTATTACTTCTCTCGAACGTTGTGGCATGACTGTCACAAGTTTTTTTTTTTTTTTTTTTTTTATTTTTTTTTTTTTTTTTGTTTCAGATGAAATGTTGCTCCAAATGTCACGAATGGCCATTTTTAGTTCAACCTAGTTCCTAATGTCATATTGCGTTCACTACCGATTTCTTCCCATAAATTTTTGATGGAATTTAAATCGGAAGATTGAGATGGATTATGACACTGCAATTTTGGAGGTATGTTTAGGATCGCTGTCTTATTGGAAAGTTCCACGGAACAATTTAGGATGTTTTACTTTAGAATGTCAAGATACATATACCTGTACATATATATTTCTAAAAAATGTAAATTACAGACACCAACAGCACTAATACGCCTCCAAACTATAATGTCTCCATCCCCGTGTTTTTACATAGATCTACATAAATTCTTAGCATCTGTTTGTTGATTTGGTTTTCTCCAGGCCATAATTCGACCACCTGACCCACGGATATAAAATTGTGATTCATCACTAAAAAGTACTGATTGCCAGAAAAATAAAGCTTACTTACATGCTACTTTGCAAGCTCGAAACTCTTTTCTTCTATTACGAAGACTTATGAAAGGCTTCTTACGGGCCGCGTGTCCATTGTAATCTGCATTTTTAATGACATCTCTTACAGTTTGAGGTGCTACTTCAATGCTGTAATCAGTCTTTAAAATCAGCTGCTACTTGAAGTGCACTTATTCGTGAATTTTCATTAACCTCACACATATTTTTTTTATAGAAAAGGTTTCGTTTAGAAGTTCTTCCGGATCTATTTCTATCCTTAGAGTGTTAAGATCACGGTATCTTTCAGTAACATATTATATTGTTAAGAATTGTCACAAGCGCGGTAAGATAGCTTCCCTGTAAAGTGATAAGTGACGGAGAACGTGGGCACTGTCCCTTTACCATAGCGGCTAATCAGTACAGCACCACGCCCACCATTAGCTAGAGAACAGCATTAACATAGGTAACTAGTATTACAAGTAAAGCATAGTACAATGTACACAGCAGCAGTAATTACATCTAGAATCTAGAAACCGATCTAAAAGAACAGGATATAAGCTATATAACATATGTAATATTTACAGACTGTTGTGCGTCCATACTACCTTCGGACATTTTTATCTTATATGTCACATAATATGTGCACGCATTTTTAGTATTTTGTACATCTGGTACAGTTTCTTCGTAAAGCAAGTTTAGGGTTGCCAGATAATGGCAATGAACGACAGGTTTGCCACATTTGGCGAGAAATTGCCCGTTTGACTACAAAATTGGCGCTATGCCATAGACGAAGGGAGAACCTTCTGAAACAGTTTCTTACTGGTTTACCCCAGAATGTTCTCGAACACAAGCCGAAAGCTATACAAATACTCGAACAGCCAGTGCTGATACGCGGACAGTCAGTGCTGAGTCTATCGAGTTCATAATCGGTCAGTCAATGCCTAGTATACCGAGTTCATATTTAGCGTCTCGTCTAGCGAGTTGATAGTCAGTCAGTGAGCGAGTGTCTCGTAGTCTAGTACCGAGCTGGTCATCGAGTGCATCGAGAGAATCTCTTAGTGTATCGCGAGATAGTGCATCGTCGAGTTTTATCTTACAATGTGTTGAGCTTCGAGAACGACCGAACCGAGTCGGGAGCAGCACTCTAGTGTATCGTCGAGTGCATCGCGAGTTGTAGCGTGGAGAGTCTCGAGAGTGTGTAATGTTCCGAGAACGAACGAGCAGAGTCGGAAGCTGTACTCTGGTGCTTTGCCGTGAAGCTGTCTTCACCGTTATAGCCTGTTAGTCTGAAGGCTGTGTTGCTGATTGTTCGAAAACTGTAAGTGTTTTTGGATCGGTCTTTAATAATTCCTGGCTAATAAATTGTGTTTCCATTCTTCACGAAACGTCGTCGTTATTCACTCCAAATCCACGAACCCGTACGTGACGATAAACGTAACAATATTGTAGACTTTATTACTGTAATATATTTTACTGTAGATATTAACGATTTCAGTAGTTTTTTTACATAAATAATCCATCATTTCGAAACTGAATCTCCAACTTATGTATAGCTTTAGAACTTCTATTTTGAGACGAGCAACTAATTCTACAGTCCATATATGAAACGTTAATCGCAAGCCTGTCACCTATGGAAAGTTAATGGGTAGTTTTCCATTGAAAAATATAGTATAAAATAATGTAAGCATTACAAAGAATGTAAACTAATTCACTATGCTACAATCTTACTTGCTCCTTTTAAACTGTTCCATTTCGATATAAAGCACAGTTTCCAATAAGAACACAGTAATGTAAAATTCTAAGTATTGTTATCCTTTACAGGCAGCAAACTGGGATATATACACCATTTGATGTTCCACTTTAGCTAAAGATATAAATATAGCAACATATACTTTTGCATAATTAATTACTCTTTCTCTGAGTTTTATACTGAATGCGGAATTGACCAGAAAACTCAAGTCCACTAGTATTAAATACAGACCCTGGGGTAACAGTTCACTATGTAAATTTCCCGTAAGTTGCTCAAACGCAGTTGGTTCAACCTTAAAGTACGTTACACATCCATATACAATCTTCCGAGCTATATCTCGATCATTAATAACCCAAAAGTTACTGCGAACCTGATGCAATAAAGCCTGCTTACCAAGATGGAAATATTTAAAATGGTAATACTAAAAAATTAATATAGTTATTGGCTATTGACGAACCACATCTTTTGATGCCGATGCTTAGTTGCAGAGGATTGACAGCGTGTTCTTTTTCTCGTAAGAGCGGTACCGCGAAATCCAACACCATTTGCGATTAAAAGAGTGTATAATACCAAACGCGAATATTATTTGTTATGCAGATGATATTTTGGTAATTATAAAAGGAGAGTCTTTGGAGAAAATGCAGGATACGTTTGGAAAAATTGAAAACGAGTTTAAAAATTGGCGCCAGGAAGAAGAAGTTGAGGTTAACATTGATAAGACTTAGGGACTCTTTTTTTTTCCCTCGAGGTGGTGGAAAGAGGAGACCGATGTTAAACGTATAAAATTTTAGCAAAATATTAAATATCTGGGTGTGATTATTGACGATAAGCTAAATTTCATTGAACATTTTAAAAACATTTATAGATATGCAGAAGGGTGTTTTAAAGTTTTACAAGTGCAATTTTAATAATGAAACTTTAAATAAGAAGTTGCCACAGGGAAATTTTTAGATGTGTTATCTTACCTAAGATCTACTATGGTATCGGTGCACGGGGTAGCAGAGCAGGAGAGATGGTAAGATTACGAAATAAGTTAGATATGTTGCAGAGAACCTGGAGGTTGCGATCACACGATCATTTAGGACTACTTTAACAGATGTTGCTTGTATCTTGGCCGGCGTTCCTCTTCTCTCGGTTTGCTATGACTTCTACTATAAAAAGGTTTTACTTTCGAATCGAGTCATAGAAGATTTTCAAGTAAACAAGGTCTTAATAAGTAGCAAAGCTTTTCAGTATCATAGTGAAGACATAATTCATCCAAAAAATAGATTTCGGATTGAGTATGATTGCTTTATTTTGAAACAAGGAGAAATAGATATTTATACTGATGGTTCCGGGTTCGGGGGAGGTATTGGCAGTGCTTTGGTGATATATTTGCACGGTATTGAAATAGACAACGTTAAATTTAAATTAAAAAATCTAAATTCTGTTTATCAATCAGAACTATATGCAATTCGACAAACTGTCTGTTGGATTGAAAGGAATTTTCATATCAAATATAATATAAATGTATATTCAGATGCATTATCAGCATTACAGGCACTCTAGGGCTCGGACCAAAGAAATACACTTATAAACGAAATTAAGGATAGTTATTTACGCTTAAATAAAAGATGTAGTCTAAAACTACATTGGATAAAAGCCCATGCTGGAAATTTGGGGAACGAGAGGGGGGACGAGAATTTGGGGAATAATCAAGCTGTGGGAATTATTTGATGTATTGTGTGCTTGGAAGTATATGTGTTTTGTATATTACGAGTATGAGTCGTTTTATTTTCTGTTTCTTAAAACAGTTTTATTTTATTCTTTTTAGTTCGTTTTGCGTAGTTTGTTGTGTTTAGGTCCAGTGATAATTTGAGTTTCACTAGTCGTATTTATTATTTTGTTTCGTTTCTTTTTACTAACTCTTTTAATATGGCCGGGTCGCTGGATGTCACCGTTTGCTGTTGAAATGGGTTGGTCCCCTAATGAGTCATACGGCCGTCGTAATTCGGCTAGGTGGACTGGGGGCTCCGCCCCAATAATCAATCAACCAAACTGCATTCCACCACGTTCTGACTAACTGAGAGTGGAATTCCCTAACTGCTTGTAGCGTATCAGCTCCAGTCATAATCTGTGTAACAGGTCTTTAGTATGGCTCTTGAGACACAAGGAATTTCACTCGCTTCATCCATTTTTAACTGCTTTAGTATCCTTGCTAAGAGGAATGATGCAATTCAGTGACGTAGCTAGGGTGGGGCAAGGGGGCACCTGTCCCCGGGCGCAACATCCAGAGGGCGCCAAATTGATGTTACAAAGTTTTAGAATGAAATGTTTTCCATTGTTGGCACACAGAAAGAGATGCAAAATCTTCAGTTGTCCCCAGGCGCTGAAACCCTAGCTACGGCTGTGGCGCAATTGCTGATCCGTGTGTTACAGTCTTCACACAATAAGTCAGCACAGGGCTACCAGTCGATTCTTCCCATAAGAGCATCTCCAGGTCTCTTAGTCTAATTATTGTCTTTGAGTCATTTACGTTCAATTATAATGTACTTACGACTTTCTAGGTTCAAATGAACCGATTTGTGGATTATCGGTGCGTGGTAGTGATGTTGATTGTATTGGATGTCATATACAGAGTAGCAAAAGATTGGCCGAAAGTAAAACCAATTACATTAGTTCGATCATAGAGAAAGATTCTTCGTAATATAGACATCGGGAATTTATCTAGTTGCGAAGAAGTCAAGGTAATAACTGAAGTTGTAGCCAAACGTTGATGCAAAATTCTTTGAAAATATTGATCGGGGAAACATCGAGGAATGTTCGACGGCGATTCCACTGAGCCAGCCTTTGAAATGTCACAATAACAGGAGAGGCAGAGAGTTATACTGAAAATAGGACCGAAAACGATACTAGGAATTACACTAATCTCTCCCCCAAACCCCCGAGATAGCAATGATTCTGCTGAAACTATGTTGGACTTTATAGATCAAAGGTGGGTTCAGAATTTATCGAATACAATGATAAAATAGCACTCTGGAAAATGCGCGGTGTGAAATTTGACAAATATTTAAACATTCCTTAAAAACAAAGCAAAATTACTGATATTTTAAGCAAATAAGCACATACATTATGCATGAAAACAAATGTTTTGGATTATCCGTGTTTTTCAATTATTGCTTTCTCGGCATTAGCCCAAATAATCATGAATACAGTGTATTTGTATTATGATTACATTGCGTATGCTGTATTATAGAGAAATCTGCAAGAAGGTCGATGAAAAATACCATTCCTTTAAAAAGTGTCGATGCAAAATACGATTGGGAATATCTGGTTTAAGCCTTAGATTGTGAAAAAAGAATCCATCAGTCTATTTATTCCAGATTAAAAAGAGGTGTTAACGTATTTGTTTTCTTTCATATCTTATCATTTTCTTATCTAAATGGAGTCTCCGAAACAATCTACATGTACTCTGCAAAATAAATATTTATACGCTCAGAAACGAAACCTTTTATCTGAAAAATATCTGTCACTTACTCTTCAGGACAGGAAATCATGTTAATGTGCTTCCACACGATTAGACTTCGCTTGGAGTAAAAATGACGAAGTCTGCTAACATCAGTCAAGAATTTGATAATGATTTCATTTTGCTAGATGCCAGCATGTAAGTGCACTTTCATCGAAAGCAAAATGTGAATACAGTTTGAAAAGGTAATATTACAAATTAAGAAATATAATTGACCTTTGATATAGGAAGCTGAATCAGAACTAAACTTGTCTCTTGAAACAAAAATTGTCTCCAAATGGATAAAGCTTCGAAATTGCTGTAATAAGTTAATTGCAGGCATTTGTTTGGTGAGGCATCAAGTTAATTAATTAATTTCCTATCTGTTTCTGAAATAACTTTCCACTACCAACATTAACCTTCTCTTTCTGAATCATTTCCAAAACTTCTATTCCTGTTGGTCATTTCAATTCGTTTTGAAACTTCTTATTTACTTCTTTTGCAAATTTGTGTTAGAAATCTTTCGTGGTAAGTTGGAAATTTTTCATGATTAATTATTGCTTCGAAAAGTGATGATTTGTCCATAGTCATTTAGACACATACCACTGAGCGAATGGTTAAATGGTTTCGAACCCAGGCTGGCTGAATGGCTGGTTTTCGTGGTTTTTCCGATATGTAACGTGATACGAGTGATCTTTCCCTCAGAAAGTTTTCCACAAAAAAGGATTCCTCACCTTAGGTAGATAGCCCCTGTGTGAATTATCGTATTGAAATAAAGTAACCTAGTGTTTTCCAGTCTGCGGTCCTCGAAGCCTGCCTTATAGTCCTCTTAGATCCAAAAAAGACAAAAAATAAAATTCAAATTAATCTGATCTTAATTTTGTCTTTTTCCAGTTTGAGGTCTCAAACTCAAACTGCAAGCGGGTCGAAAGCACGATCTGAAAGCAGTTGAGGGAACAGAATTTTTTTTTTAACTGAAAGATTTCTTTTTTTTTAATAAAGCAAAATTTTAGCTAAATTTAAAATTTTGTTTATTAAATATTTATCAAAATTTACACAAACAGTAACAATAATGATGCAAAGGAAAGAATTCTAATTTATATTTATTTTCTGTGTAAAATCTAAAGGTTGGCATCTGAACTAAATTTTCTGTTGATTTCATTATAAGGTGTTTCTCCCGCCTTCTTAACATGCCTTCGTGGTGTGATGGCCAGAACACTGAGCGCGTACTCGAGAGGTTAGAGTCCCGCCGAGGGCTTTGCACATTTTTCATGTCTCCTGCTTCGAAATAACCTAATCTCTCTACAACATTATGTAATTAAATGTGTTGGTAGCTAAATATTAAAGTTTCCAGACTGACAGTTATTTCAGATAATTTAAGATGTCAAAATAACCACTAAATTACTTACTTAAAATAAAAAGAATAATAATAATGAAAACTGTCCACTTGAAAATAAACAATGACAATCTATTCTTATTCTTTTATTTACTAAATATTTCTTTGTACCATAGAAAAAATATACATATTTGTATGTAAATAATAATAAACTTCTCTACTTTTTACAACAACTTTCAGCTACAACATCTCATGGTGTTTCGATTTTGATAAAATTTGTGACCTTGGAGAAAATTTACTGTGAACTTTCTGCATCGAGAATAGCAGATACTCATCTGTTCAATCTAATTCTTCAATATTTAATTTCAACTGAAATTGTGGAAAAACCTCTCTCAAATAAATGCACTCCCAAACAAAGCAATTATTCTTATTGCACAAATTCTTACCTAAAGGTATTCATCTTTGGATAAGCATGAATAAAAGTTAATCAAATATGTATCTTCAAATCTTTAAATAAGATGTATATTACACTTTAAATTAATTAACTGCATTTGTAGACTTTTTGTGGCGTTACTCATATTTGGTTTTAATGAAAATAGTGCGAAACACAGCAAACTATTAAAATCTTAAGCGTTTTCTTCATATTTTTGTTATGATACTTAATGTCATAGTAATTCCAATTAAAACTTTATTCTCGGGTCGAATAAAATTGCTTCGGTGATCGCAAGTTTGAGACCATTATACACTGTTGCTGAAAATCTCAGAGTTTGAAAATATTTATTAAGATATTATTAAGACAATTTTCTCTGCCAATTTTCTCCTAAGACTGACATTTTATGTCTTCCCTTTAGTTTACCGGTTACCCTACACGGTATTTCTCCCGCCTACTTAGCATGCCTTCGTGGTGTAGTGGTCAGCACACGCGGCGCGTATTCGAAAGGTTCCGTGCTTCGAGACCCCGCGAGGGCAATGCTCATTTTTCTCATCTCCTGCTTCCAAAAATTGCTTATGACTGTACAACCTTATCTGCGGATTTCCCACCCTAGTCTTAGTAGCAAAAGAAGGATTTAAAGCACTATGACTGTCCTGCATTGAAACATCGAACATAAATCCAAACTTAAAACCATCCATCTGATTAATGCAAGTGTCAAAATCTATTTAATTTTTAGTTAATAAGGTAAAGATTATTCAAGTTCTGAGAGCCTTGAATTATTGCAAACAAATATAAAGGAATATACTGCATAAGCACAGTTGCGAAGGTGGAGCTTAGTGACATCATAAAGGGTTGGGACTAAGCTTGGTGACGTCACAATATAGTTTTGCATTTTATACTATGGGTATTTACTATTTTCTAGTGAAGATAACAAAAATCAGTTGTTTATTATTGTAAATTAAGTACTTTATTTTAAATTTTCATTTCTAACAATTAAGCTTTGGTTTTAATGAAAATGAGTATAATAAAATGTTTATTTTGGATTAACGTGATAGAATAATTCAGTTCCACCACTAATTAAAACGGTGAACAACAAATCTCACATATTTGTATCTCAGAGAGCTTTAGTATTTCAAAGATTTATAAGTTTCAGCATTAATACCAGTAACACCAACTTTTCTCAATATAAATTTATGCCTTAGAACCGTTTAGTTCTACAATTTTCACAAATGATTTTAATGTTACACAACGTCACAGTCCCTTATATACTATTAAGTAGAAAATATTCATAATATTATAAAAAAATTAAAAAATGAATGTATTAATGAAAAACTAAAAATAATTTTTTTTAGTAAATGAACACCACACACAGCTTTCATTTCACTATTTCTCATCTTCCTAAATGGTATTATAAATTCTTTGTGCATATTAGTATTCCATACATCAATAACTGTCAAATATCTTGTAGCGTCATTAGGTTTCTTTGAAGAAGGAGAAGTGAAAAATGCGCAATACCCTCGCCACGACTCCAACCCTGGACCTCTCGAATACGCGTGAGTATGCTTTCAATTACACCATGAAAGTATGCGGAAAGGAGGGAGAAAATACCTTATATACTCTCCCTTTTAAAGGGCAGTTGGAGATTAGGGAACCCCATCGCCAAATCCTGGTGGTGATAAATTATGTTTAGAACCCTCGTCGTGAGTCGAAACCTGGACCTCTGGAATACGCGTCGAGTATGCTTCCAATTACACCACGAAGACATGCGGTAAAAAGGGAAAAATACCTTATAATCTAATATCCTACAGTAAAGAAATTAAGGTACGAAAATTTAAAAAAAAATTTAATTTGGAATAATATGCAATGTTTCAAGTAAAAATATAATATTGAGTGCAGATACAATTCTGAACACTGTAAAAATATTAAAAGTTTGCATCCCATTAAAATAAATGGGATGCAAACTTGCGATTTTTCCGACTTTCTGAAGACCACCAGATTACTAATATTTATCGTAAATCGAAAAGCATTATCAGCATACCCCCCCCAAAAAAAAGAAAGGAAAAATCCAATTTAAAATATAAAAATGTTGTTTAAAAATACTTACAATTAATACAGCCATACAAATTAAAAGTACAAAAACGATGTATTAAAGACAGAACATAATACACGACACACTACTGTTTTTTTCTCCGTGTACACAGCGATCTGATTTTGCTTAAAATAATCAGAGAGTTGCACAAACTTGGCATCGCGCATAATTCCGCATAGCGTTTGAACCATGATCACGATCCCCCTAACTACGCGCTTAGTCAACTGAATGACATTACGCGGGCTGTACCCAGCTGGAACCCGCAATATTAGCCACGGGGAGGGCAAACCAGCCAAAAAACACCTTGGAGATGGATAGAACTCACCTATTAAGACTTGAAAAGCCCACATTCCCGAGTACATCAGCATAAAAAATATCTCCCTGTATAAACAAACCCACCGCTGAACTGGTCAGCCAAAACCACCATCCCAGTGAACAGAAATCACAATGGGGTGGACTGACTGCCTGGAGTTTTGACTTACCATTAAAAATGCTACCCACCAGTCTAGACTTCATACAGAATACCGAGAACAGCGAAGACTGGACGCTCAATGGCCCAGGCGTTATTCGGCTACTGATACCCTAGTTACGCCACAGTACCCGTGAAAGGTCGAGATACTTCCCCCAGATCGTCGGGAACCACCAGGCTCATGAATTTTATATCCCCATGGCCGAGTTTGCCTAGGTACAGATTCTAGCCAGTAGCTTCACATAGTACTCTGCGTCGACCCCCGGGGGGACGATCCCCCTAAAAAGATTCAACTTCAACATATACTCTAATGTAATGAAAATATAAGACGGTTTCTATTTTTAACTTTTAAAATTAACAGCAATCAGAAACGCAAAACAAATGACCAAAAGAGAAATATCACACAACTTGGCTCGAGTTGTAAAAAAAATAATATTTCCAGAAAACGAGCGAACGACGGAAATAAAGCTGCAATAATAATGTCACTACATAACAACGAAATCACCAAATTTAGCGTTCACTCGATATTGCACTTTAGTCAATAATAATAAATGAAACTTCCCATCAGTCCTCTCCTTTTTCTGGAATATATTGTTAACAGCTCACTCGAAAGTATCTTCGCAAATCACAAATCCCTCTTAGTAGATCTTGTAATTCGATGCTTAAATTCGTCTCCCGCAACTCTAAGCATTCACTCAAAAATATCTATGCAGTTTTCGCTCTACAAATGTCCTATTCGTTTCACAAATCTGACATTTTACGACCTTGGAATCGACCTTGGACCTAACAATAAACAATTTCTTTATTCATAGCTTTTTTTTATATTTTCACTCCAAATTGTTAAAAAAAATTCAACTTCAGATATTATATAGATATCGGGAGCAGATATCCGGGATCTCAGATGTATCAGCAGAAATTCGATTCAAAGCCTTTCCATTACTCGATTCGAATTTCTAGTACAAGATGCCGTTTCAAATATGGAGTGAGTCCCAGAGAGCGCAATATTGTTTTGTTGCAGGACTAGAGATGGAAATGTCCTTTCAGGTAGGTTTCCTATTTGAAGACTCCGTGACTATGGGTTTAATGACGCCTCTTCCAACTGGTCATTTCTGTCTTCCTCGTCACTCCGTGGGTCAGGGTCAGACGATGTTGAAGTTGCAACTTCACGTGTTTCCAGATTAACCAGCTCGTATTTCGCTTCGAACAATATCAAAGCTTTCGGGGCAAGGTCTACTTTACAGGGCGTCGACGTTTCCATATGATGATCCTATCAGATGACGGGTAGTGATGTCATATTCCTGGAGTCTCTGTATCCATCTGGATATTTGACCTTCGGGATTCCTAAAATTTAACAGACAGATTAGTGATGCATGATCTATGCGAAGCAGGAATATTCTGACATAGTGGTAATGCTTGAAATGTTCTACGGTTTGAATTATAGTGAGCAACTCTTTTTCTGCTGACAGCAATTTCCCTTCTTTCTATGACACGTTCTCGACCGTTTATTTATTGGGACAAAACAGCACCGACACTCTAATTACTCGTATCTGTGACAACAATAAATGGTTTGTCGACCTGAAAATATGTCAGGATTTTCACAGATGTCAAAGCTTCCTTCGGTCTCTTAAATGCATCCTTACATTCGTTTGTCGACAAGAAATTTTGCTTACTGTCTCTCAAATGCGAATGGGTTCTGCAACGAAACAAAAGTTCTTCACAAATCTGCTATAACATATGCAAAGACCCGGAAATTTCTCAGCTGATGCTGCACATTTTTGGGGCGTCTCCAGTCTTTAATGCCAACACGTTTTCTGAATCTGTGCATACGCCCTCCACAAAGATGAAATTTCCGAGTTAAGTCACTTCCTGTCTGAATAATTTACATTTGGTGGGGCTTAATTTTATACTGGCTTCTTTGAACTTCTGAAGCACTTTCTTAATATTTTCTAAATGTTCTTCAAAGCTCTTCCCGACGATTATGATGTCATCACAGTATATCAGACAAACTTCGTAGGAAAGACCTCTCAGCACGGTCTTCATAAGGTGTTCAAATGTTGCCGGCGCATTACCTAATCCAAGCGGCATCACCTTGAAGTGCCAAAGTCCTTGACCAGTAGTAATTGCTGTCTGTTCTCTGTCATCAAGACTTGGATTGTCTCCTGAGTATGGATGCCTGAAAGGACAAACTGCTAGCACAGGAGTCCGTCTCTGGTAGTCTGTACCTCTGACTGCCAATATGTATTTTTAAAATCAAGCGTTAAAAACAACTTGCTTCCAGGAAGTGTGTCCAGAAGGTCATCAATTCTGGAAAGAATAGCTGTCGTTCTTGTAAACATCGTTCAACTAGTCATAGTCAATGCAAAATCTAGTTGAACCTTCTTTGCTTCGAACCCGGACGATGGGAGAGACCCAAGGACTTGCTGAATGTTCGATGACGCAGCTTTCTTGCATGTCTTTCAGACGTTTTCCTACCTATTCCTATTTAACAATGGGTAGAAGTCTTCGATGTTGCTTGATTGTGGATGATACCATGCACTAATACTATGTTGTGCCAAACTAGTTCGACCTACATCAGAAGATGCAAGAAAGTGCATGAGAGAAAACATCTTGAAGTTGCTGAATGGCATTTTATAGAGCACTAGTCTCTTTATCACTTAGTCATGCATTCTACAATTACTCCGATATTAGGCTCTCCAAAAACACAGAGACTTGAGAACTACTAGTTCGTTTAATGTCACCTACTGGTTAGTTCTCAGGTGACTGGAGTACATGTTGCAACCACTTCGCCTTTCCTAATGACTTAACACTTACTTACGTTGGCAGCTGTCACCGGATGACGGTCCTCGATAGGTCTACTAGTGCCCAAGCCTCTGAAACTCCTTTCGAGCTGTTACACTTTTTTGGATATTCCATTTTGCCCCGCCAGAAATTTCTAGTTCCAGCTGAGGATGCAGGTAGTAAAAATTCTCTTCTTGCTGGTTTGTGACGTCGTTTTGAGCTGTTATTTGGTGCATAGATCTGATTATGTTCAATTCCGAAGAGGGTTACATACTCAGAAGCAGAATGGTGTTCGTTATTTTTAGAGTAAAAGGAAAATTGCATTTCCTTTGAAAGTCTAATCCGAGTATGCAAGGATTTGTAATACTTCTCACATATGGTGATGGTAGTTGGCACTTCCGAACGAGATGTTAAAGTTTAGCTTTCCATCTTTGTCGATTTTATCACTAGACACGATCTGAAGAGTAACGCAGAGCGGCATTCAGACAAGTTAACCTGCCATTCGTTTAGCCAGATCTTTTCGAATAATGGTAATACTGGTTCTTGTGTCAATGATCTGACTGCAAGGGGCTCCCATTTATATGTTCCATAATGCAAAGCCCATTACTGCCGCCACTCTTTGCGGAAATCTGAAGCGCTTTAAAGGGGGACTTATATCTGTCAATCTCCGCTGGGCGAGATGGCCACTAATTTGTTTCCTGCCTCTTTGTTGGGCAGCTTCCGTGCGTTGAAGTGTTCTGCAGTTCCTTCTTCGTACGTGGATATTACCACTGTTTCAGCACTTTAGGATCGGTTAGTCGCGACTAATACTCCGCATCAAGGCATTGACTCGTCTGATTAAAATCTAGACCAGGGGTAGAAAATCTTTTCATTTCTACTGCCCACTCTGTAGGCCATAAAATTTCCCTATCATTCATTGGTTTCGCGTTAACTTAGTTTAGCATAAATTTAATCTTTTTGAGTGGAGGCTTGTAAAAATATGTATAGTTAAATTTATCCATTTATTTATACTTTGCCTATATATGTATGAGACCGAAAATTTATACTTCACGTAGCTAGTTGGGGCATTGGCTATAACGAAACTATTTCGGTTAGGAAACTTTCAATGGTAGGAAAATGGGAAGTTCGTTTCTCAAAAAAATTTCTCCTAGCCTCACGCTTCGTTAAAATGTGATAATCCCATTACGCACTCTATAATCACAGAACAATCCTAAGAGAAGAAGAAAGCCTTATAAAGATATGGAAACAGGAAAGCGCTGAGCGCGGGAGAACGGACTTTCATCATAAATAAATATAAAGATAGATTAAAGCCTCTCCCGTGCATCATTAAAACGTGAATCTTCCACTAGTGGGCGGTAGGGACCAGGTTGACTATCCCTGGTCTAGGCGAAGAAACACATGATCCACTGGCTTCTTCACTGTAGGAGCTCTGATAGGTGAGTTGCAGTCTCTACGAATTGCTTTCTGGAATGCCTCGAACTGCATGGGGTATAGTAAAGCACTTTTAAGCTCTTTGACATCCGTCATTCGTAGAGATTTCTGTATCTCAGGATTGCAGACGTCATCGAGGGAGTAATGCAGGGACAGGATTTTGTTTCTATTAAGCAGTCCGAAAAAACGAAACACATTATTTTAAAAATCGTGGCCAGCCCCTGGAATGTTTGCCTGGGCTTCATCTTGTGAGATTTTTAACTGAAGCCTTCTATAATCTTTTAAACACTTCTCGCTGTGGTGCTCTAACCTCCCGGATAGATTTTCAAAGTCTAACTTCTAGTTTTCTGGCAAAGTTGGAGGATATCTGCTGTATCTGCTCTCAGAGAAGCGGCGAGATGGGAAGCCTTACTCTCGGAATCCCATCCATTTGTGTCCACCACTAAAGAGAACTGAATCTTGTACTTTCCAGGTCTTTCCATCATATGTGTATAGTCAAAATCGCTGAAACAACCTTGTATTTGGCGTACATTTATTAAAACACTCAATCTATTTCGAGGGTAGCTACAGGTCCCTCCTCATCAGGAGAACGAAATTTCTAGAAAGGGAAAGCAGTCAGTCAGTCAGTGATTTTATAGCCGAATTATTGCAAATAATGCAACTTTACCGGCTCAATGACAAAATTTGCCTAAAAAGGCCACAAGACATTGAAAGTCCAGACAAATAAAAAATAAAAGAGCAAAGATCAAAAGGGAAGCCACAAGTGGCAAATACAAGACGACTGAAAAGATATGCAATGCATAATAAATATAAAATATACAAGTTTAAATACGATACAGTATCATGAGTTACAAAACAGTTAATGTAAATTGAAAAGTATAAGTAAGGTAGGCACCAAACATGTACAGGATATTAAACATTGTGTGAACGGAAACCAGTCATGAATTTTTATTACGTGGGGAAGTTAGCACTCCGCGTGAGGAATGCTGCAAGTGCACGAAGGTCAACGTCCTCTTCAAGGATGATGTAATCAAACGTGTTGAAGTGCTTCAGTCGGTCACAATTTATGGCTTTATCGAAGAAATTTTTGTTCAATTTGTGCAGATATTTTTCCATAGTTTCAATTTGTAGATCCTTATGTAGCATATCGTTAGAAACATAAAAGTGAACTCCGGTAATTAATCTTAAGAATCTATTTTGAATAATTTGAAGAATTTTAATATCCTTTGCCTTATAGGCTGCCCATGCGGGTGAAGCGTATGTCATAATTGGACGAATAATAGCAGTGTATATGTGACGTTTTTTATAAAGGTCTAGTCTTGAATATTTTCCAAGTAAGGGAGTGAGGCTGTTAATTACTCCTATGGTCTTCTGTTTAATTTTTGCAATATGATCATTCCACTTAAAGGAGGTGTTCAGCACGATACCAAGGTACTTGGCTTTGGTGACAAGTGGTATTTTTTCATTAAATAATTTCAATTCACCATAGAATCCTTTGCGTGCATATCTTCTCCGGATGAGTAAAAGTTGAGACTTTGATGCATTAATAGCAATACGCCACTTGGTGCACCACGATTCAATGGAAGGCATA